>VZQC01006419.1:0-118554 GCA_009823505.1 Rhizomys pruinosus
ACTGGAGACTCCAAGCCTTGTTAAACTCACTAAGCCTGCCCCCAGTGACATACTTCTTCCAGCATGGCCACACCTTCTAAGACCTCCCAGTACAGTGCCACCAACTGGGAACAAAATGTCTGACTACTTAAATCCTATGGGGGACACTCTCATTCAAACCACCACACATACCAATGTTAGGTGATATAAATTTAGATATAGATGTGTTTATATGCTTGCCCCTCATGCAGCACTCTTATATCACAAAAGTGAGAAAGGTACAAGGCACTTTCAAACAAAATCAAGTGGCCACAGGACAAGGAACTTTATTTTTTAATTTTTTAAAATTTATTTATTTTATTTTATGTGTATGAGTGTATTGCCAGCATGTATGTAAGTGCACCTATGTCATGCAATGTCCACAGAGGTCAGAAGAGGGCATAGGATCCCCTGGAACCAGAGTTATGGACACATGTTTGTCACCATCAGACCCAGGTTCTCTGCAAGAACAGCCAGTGCTATTAAGCAGTGAACCACCTCTCTAGGCATAGGAAAAGGGACATTCAAAGATCATCCTTCACCCCTGCCCCCTCTTCTCACTTGACACCCTGTGTGTGCAATTCAGCCAATGTATAACCTCCAGTTTTGTACTTCTGCACCCTGTGGCAGACTAGACAGTTTCCTCTCTGCCTAAAACATCACTGTCTTCTTCTGGTCCTCACTCATTCATTTGTCTAGGTGTAGCTCAAGAACACATCACCTCGTCTAGGCTGCCTGGGCTCCCCAAACCATTATGATCTTCCTGTTCCCATGCTGTGCTAGCTAGGCAGTTAAGGGCACTTGCTATTCTTCCAAAGGACTTAGGTCCAGCACCTATGATGGGAAGCTCACAACCATCTGTAACTCCAGTTTCAGGGGATCCAATGCCCTCTCCTGAGCTTCTTAGGCACAGATATTCACATGCACATATTCCCACATAGACGTGCATTAAGGCATATGTTAAAATAATGAAAATAAACTTTTGAAAGTATCATTTTTCTATATGTTTTTATTGATTTTTTATAAATTTCATATAATGCATCTTAGTCATATTTGGTCTCCCCTCCCCATCTTCAGGGCAAGAATTCTATAAAACATTTAAAAGTGCCTACACATTTATTACTGAAAATTTAGTAGGATACAAACAGAGGGAATTATCCCAAATTCCTTCTATGAAACCAGCATCACTCTTTACCAAAACCAAGGCAAGATCCAACTAAAAAGGAGAATTTTAGACCATCTCCCTAATGAAAACAGATGTCCAAAATTCTAAACAGGATACATATACAATCACATAGACTCACATCAAGGGATCATCCATCATGACACGTTGGTTCATATCAGAGATGCAGGGGTAGCTTCAAATACGAAAATCAATAAACATCATCAAACACATAAATGGGATGAGAGACAAAACAACACCATCATCTCAATAGACTCAAAAAAAAAAAAAAAAAAAAAAATTCATGCTTAAAGTCCTAGAGGGAATCGGATTGGAGGGATCATTCCTCAATGTAATCAAAGCCATATACAGGAAACGCACAGCCAATTCATCCTAAATGAGGAAACGACAGAAACATTCCCTTTAAAGGTAGGAACTTGGCAAGGCTGCCCCCTGTCACCATCCTCTTCAATATAATGCTTGAACACTTGCAGAGCAATAAGGCAAGAAAAGGAAATAAAGGAGTACTAATTGGAAAAGAGGAAGTCAAGCTATCCCTATTTGCTGATGATTATGATTGTTTACTAAGGGATGCTTAAAACCTCCACCAGGAAACTCCAAGAAATGATTGGACAGCTTCAACAAAGTGGCAGGGATACAAAATTAACCTAAAAAATCAATGGCCTTTCTTTTCACCAACAACAACAAGCAACTGGAGAAAGAATTCAAGGAGAACTTCACACTCACAATAGCTCAAAAACAATAAAATAGAAATAAACCTAAACCAATGACACCAAAAGATCTCTACAACAAAAAATTTAACCCTTAAAGAAATAAATTGAAGAAGACATCAGAAGATGGGAAAAACCTCCCATGCTCATGGATTGGGAAAATTAACATTGTAAAAATGTCATTTACTACCAAAACTCTGTATAGATTTAATGTGATCCCAATCAAACCCCATGAGTTTTTCACAGCTTGGAAAAAAAAAAAAGTCCTTAAATTCATTTGGGAAAAATAAAAGACCCGAATAGCGCCAAAACAATCCTGAATGAAAAGAGCTACACCAGGGGGGATCTCTATCACCAGACTTCAAATTGGACACAGGGCTTATAGTCATAAAAACAGCCTGGTATGGCACCAAAAACAGACCTGTTGACCAACTGGAACAAAACTGAAGATCCAAACCTGAGCACATACAATTTCAGCCATCTATATTTGACAAGGGGCCAAGAAGACACAATGGAGAAAAGACAGATCTTCAGCAAGTGGTGTTGGCAACTGGATCACCACTTGTAGAAGAATGAAATTAACCCCGTTACCTCTTGCCCTGTAAAAAGTCACTCCAATGGATTCAAAGACCTCAATGTGAAACCCAAACTCTGAAGGAGATAGAAGAGAAAAAGTTGGTGGCAGGACTACAGACACAGGCAAGGAAAAGTCTTCTAAATCAGACAGCAGTGCCAAAGAATTAAGGTCGACATTGACAAATGGGACCTCATTAAACTCAAAAGCTTCTGTACACAAAGAAAACAATCAAGAGGAAGTGAAGAGAATCCCACAGAGTGGGAGAAACCTTCACCACAGAAACATCTGACAAAGCATTGATTTCCAGATTATAAAAACTACTCAAAAAACAAAGAAGAAAGAAAACAATGACCCAATCAATAGATGGAGCTAAAGACTGAACAGAGACTTCACAAGTGAGGAATTAGAGATGGCTCGAGAAAAACACCTTAAGAAACGTTTCAACATCCTAATCTATAGGAAATTGAACAAAAAACCACTTTAAGATATCATTACTCCAATAAGACTGGCTGGATCAAGAAAAACAAATAATACCAGTGCTGGAGGGTTGTGGGGAAAGCGAACACTCATTCACTGCTGGTGGGAATGTAAACTCATACAGCCACTATTGGAAAGCAGTGTGGAGAACCCTTGGAAGACTTGGATGAACTTGCCACCCATATCCAGCCATACACTCCTAGGTATGTACTCTCAAGACTAACCACTACAGAGAATATGCATGGCCATGTTTATTTCAGCTCTCTTCACAATAGCATGGAGCTGGAACCAACCCAATGCCCTCAACTGATGATGTATATGAAATGTGGTACATCTACACAATGGAGTTCTATGCAGCCGTAAAGAACGATGACATCAGAGCTTTGCAGGAAAATGGAAAATGGTGGAGCTAGAAGACACCATGCTGAGTGAAGTAACACAGCCTCAGAAAAGCAAACAATGAATGGTATCCCTCATCTGTGGACATTAGTGCCAATTACTCAGTTGTAAGTTTTTCTTGTGCAGAGCCCCTTGAGCTTTTGTGTCACGTACGTTGGGAGTGATGCATATTGGAAACAACAACAACAACAGAGATTGCATTCAAGAACTGACTGAAACAGTGAAAACTCTGCTCAAACCAGTCAATTTCCAACATGGAGATATTGAGAAATACTGAGAAAGAGATGAAAAGCATGTTTGGCAGAATGCTATGAACTCTGGTGGGTTGGGGGGGATAGGAGTGGGGGACACGGGTCTAGATGTTGATACAAAATATATTAAATAAATAAAATATTAAAAATCAAACAATTTACTCTTCTCTAACTGTAAGACTTTACTCACTTGCTAGCCTCTCCCTGTCTTTCCTGTCTCCTCAACCTATGATGATTAGTATTCTATGCCCTGTTCTGTGAGATGAACTTTTTCGAGATTTTGTGTGTGTGATTAAAACATTGTAGTGGCCTAGTTTATGACCTTACCTCACCTTCATTAACATAATGTTCTCCAGTCTCATCTACATTGTCACAAACATTAATGCTTCATCCTTTTAATACCTGAGTACATTCCAGGGTGCATAGATGTCACATTTTCTTTATTCACTGATCCACTAATGAGCATTTATGTTGATTAAATATCTTGAATAATGCTAAATAAATGAAAACACAGGAATAGAGAGATGGCTTTGGTGTGTGTAACAGAGTGTGTGAACATGAGGACCTGAGTTTTCCATTACCCCAAGCATGGCTCTCACAACCAGCCTAACCCCAGAACTTAGGGGGAGAGGGAGTAAAGGGAGGAGATTTTCTGGGCTTACTGGCACCAGCCTATCTCCAGGCTCAGTAAGAGATCCTATCTCAAAGGATAATTGTGGAGAGTGGAGGACAGGAACCTAATGTCCTCCTCTAGCTGCAAAAGACACATTCACATGTACAGGATCCCTCATACATGCATGCCACATACATCGACTTCTTGGAGGTCCTAATCGATATATATGTGTGTTTATATAGGTGTAATTTGGAGTAATACAAAAGGAAGTAACAACAACAATAGGAGGACTTGGGCTCAAAGAACTGACTGATTACGTTAAATTCTGCCCAAAACACAAGCCTCTGCAGAAAAAAATTTTGGAAAGATTGAGGAAAGATTCAAGACATGTGTGGCAGAATGTGTAAACTGGGGTGTGGGAGGGAAGATGGGGAAGTCTCCACATATGACTGAAAATGTATTGTATTAAATAATATAAACAAATGCAATAAAAAGAACATAAAAAGATAAAAAGAAAACATTACAGGTACAGTAAAGATACTTAATATTGTTCCAAGCTTGCTTTAAATACACATTGTGTGTGCTGCTGTGTGTGTGCGCCTGTGTGATGTGGCCTGCATGTGTGTGTGTGTGTGTGTGTGGTGTGTGTATGTAGATATGTAGCTGTAGGCTATCTAATAAGAATCTCAATATCACCCATGGGAAACCTCCCTTCAAGTTGTCAGTAAGGGTAATCAAAGAGATCCCAAAACAATACAGGCTAAGGCCTTTGCCCTTTGTTGCTACCCCCGACCTCATTAAGACTCTTTTGCTGAAGACATCACACATGTGAGACACAGAACTTGAAAGTTTGTAAAGAGGAAGTAATACTGGAACTACCTGAAGAAGCCGACTCTCGAGGGGGTATCCCTCACGAAGATTGGACGTTCCTCTGCAAGCTACCAATGGAGATAAGCAATCAATAGTCCTTTTCACTTAAAACCTATGAATCTCAACAATTATCAGCCCAGAAAAATTATCTCTAATAGTGCTTAGAGTCACCTTTCTCTTGGATGCAAAGCTAAAGCTCTTCTAATTGCATTTGAGCCTGTTCAACAGGAGACAATTATGCCAAATACTTAAACCTAGCCAAAATCTAGCACGAAGGGATCATAGATCGAGAAAGAAGAACCTTATTCTGCACTCACCAGTTTTTCTAATATAACCATAATAAGTTACTCTACATATCTAAATAGTTACTCTATGTCCACAGGTCACATGTACTCTCATGACTCATCAAAGTATCTTCTTTTTGCAATGGATGGAGACTTTTACAGAGATTCACAACTCCTTAAAATATGGAGAATAAATGGCCATGGGTCCCCAACTCCAATTTATGCATCTATAATGCCACCCTACATCAAAGAACATCACGAAAAACGAAGGGGGATGTGAAAGAGTTGGATGTGGTTAGAAAAGGGGTGTGGAATGAGTAAAAGTACAGTATTCATGTGTGAAATTCTCAAAAAAATAAACAAATGGATACTTGTAAGAATATACAGATTCAATGAGACCTGTGATGGTTAACCTTGATTGTAGATTTGTCATAAGGTGGAATCACTTGGAAAAGCTAGTCTCAATTGTCCAGATTAGCAGTCCTGTGGGAAATATTTATTGGGGAGTTATCTTGATTATGTTAAGTGACATAAAGGAATACCTGTCTGGGTGTGTGGCACCATTCCTTTAAGAATTCGAGAGATCTGTAAGACTGGAGAAAGCAAACTGAACATCAGTATTAATACATTAAGTCATTGCTCCCTGCTCTGGATAATGAACGTGATGTGACTAACTGCTTCAAGTTTGCTTCACTTGACTTTCCCAACAATGATGGATGGATTTTTGGAATTGGGGGGCGGGGAAGAGACAGAGAGAGACAGGGTAGCAGTAGGAATGAGGAGGAGATGAGATGGAGGACGAGAGAAATAAAAAAACCTTTCCTTAAAGTCTTTTTTTCAGGAATTTTAATTACAGCAACAGAAATAGAAACTAAGACACCAAATCTTGCATGACTTTTCCTAGGAAGATATGAAGAAACTTTCTGTTCACTCCAATAGGGAACTAAAGCTGTTCCACTAATATTCCACCAACAGTCACTTTGGTGAACCAATGAGTTGATAATAAGAGTATAAATAGGGAGCTGCTTACAGAGACGAGACAAAGACAGCTGCATCACTGAAAGCCCACCCCAGCTGGTAGTTAGAAGACTCGTGAAAGCGATCTCGTGCGATAGCATTAACTCTACTCCTGTTTCAACCGCTGCGGCATTTTTACTGCTTATATAACCTGGGGGTTGGGGGAGCAGGCCCATGGATCTTGTAAGTTTCTCAGGGATCTTCCTGAAGACTTCTGAGTTGCTTATAACTTGAGTCTTAAATTCACCCCCTCTGTGGGGATTCCATTTGGCAGAAGAAGCACTTAGGAAGTCAACTGGCAACCTCAGCCCTCAGGCTGGAGTCCTGCTGATTTCCCCTGCTTGCTTGTTTGTTTTATTTTTCAATCTTCACCCATTCTTTTTTTTTTTTTATTTTATTTTACTTTCTTATGTGTTCGAAATGTATGTCTGCATGTAGGTTTGGGTCACCCCATCGTTGCGCAATGGGCCAGGAGGTCAGAAGAGCGGTGTCGGATTCCTGGAACTGGCGGTTAAAGATGGTTTCTCAGCTTGCCATGTGGGTGCTGGGGATCAACAGGTCTTGCAAGAGCAGTTGGCCAACTCTTAACCACTAAGCCATTCTCCATCCCCTCTCCTGCTTGCTTTTGAATCCTGGGCCTGCGGCGCACCTGCTTGTTGATGTTTGGGCAAAACATTGTCACATTCTGTAGTGATCTGGAGTATGTGGCATGTAAATTCACTGTAATGCCGCCAACCCCCAGTCGCACCTCACAGGTCCAATATAAGTTACCCCGGATTGTAAAGTAAAGTTAGGTTATTCACTGGCACACTGCGAATTTCTCCCAGGGCCTCTCTCTTGAGTCTGTACTTTCCATTGTTCTTTCTTTCCCGCTCTATCAGGGCTTTCAGTACCTCTCCCTCCCCTCCCTTCCACGGCCCAGGGAACCTGCAGTCCAGGGAATCTGTGGGCTCTTGTGCAAATTGAGTTAAGAAAATGGAAAAGCTACACCCTTTCAGGATGGAATGCTCTAATTTAGAACTTCTTGTATCTTAAGGAAACGAACTCCTCTTCAGATGGAATATTGCCACACAACACACACCAACAACTTCATAAAAATTGAAAAAAACTAATTCTTGAATTCATGTGGAATTACAAGGATGCCCAGATAGCACAAACAACCCTGAAAAAGATCAAATTTGGCTGGCCTCAGTCCTCCTCTCAAATTTGAAACCCTTTTTTTCTTATAAAGCCAACAGTCTTAAGAGAGACAGGACATAGCTATATGAACAAGGACAGAGACGTGAGCACGCAGAAAAAATCAACCATACACCGATGCTGCTTGAGTCTTGACAACTGAACCAATCAACATAATGGAAGACAATGGTCTCTGGCCTAGCGGTTAAGACGCAAGACCGCTCTTTAAGAGGACCCGGGTTATTCAATCCCCAGCACCACATGAGTGGCGAGACAACCATCCTGGAACTCACACATTCAGAGACAAAAAAAATTCAGTCCAGGGGAATCGACAACACCTCTTTGACCTCCGCGGCATTGCATGCCACAGGTGCCAACTTGCATGCAGTCAGTACTTTGATACACATACAGAAATGAAATAAAAAAAGCTGCGGCAGTGTGGCGCACGCTTTTAATCCTAGCACTTAGGAGGCAGAGGCACAGATCTCTGTGAGTTTCAAGGCCAGCCTGTTACAGAGTGAGTTCCAGGAGACCAGAGCTAACAGGCGAGACCCATCTCAAAAAGAACCAATATAATAAATAAATAAATAACTAAAATTTTGATTTAATGAAATAAAAAAAAGAAAAATAATAAAAAAAATTGGCTAATTCTGGGCCCTTCTATTACCATCACAATATTATAGAATTAAACTCAGAGGCTGGGTATGGCTCAGGTTTAAAAGCACTTGCCATAATAAATGAAGGACCTGAGTTCCACATCCTTGGACCTGCATAAAGCTGGTGCACAGTTGCTCCACATCAATAAGCCAAAGCATGTGGTGTGTGTGGTGTATATTAACTGTCGTGAAAAAGAAGCCAAAGCTCCAACAGTAAGTTGGGGGCAGAGACAGCCGAATCCCCAGAAACCCATAGACCAGCCACCTGATGTATGCAGTAACCTAAACAACAAGCAATGCTGTCTCAAACCAAGGGCTGGCTCGCCAACATCTGGAGGATTCCTACTGACCTCCACACAGTGCCATGAGCATGAATGCACACTCACCCAATGAATGCAAACATCACACACACAAAGAATTAACTTGAATAAAATATCTATCCCATAAAACTCTGAAAAGCAAACAAAGGATGGCTTATAATCTCCTTGACCTTAAGATAACATTCAGTATTGATACCAAAAACTGAAGCAATAGAGGTTAAAATAGATATACACTGGACTGCATCAAAATTGGAAATTTGGAGGAATAAACAGGCATTATCAAGAAAGTCAAACACAGCACACAGAACTGAAAAAAAGGTGTATCAAATATCTGATGTGTATGTATATGATAGAAAAAATACTAACCAAACTCCCAAGACAACAGAAGAAGAAGCAAGCAAATTTTAAAATGGAGTGAAAAACAGAATAAACATTTCTCCAAAGAAATAATGCCTGGAGCACAATGAAAGATACTCAGTATGAACCAATCATCAAAGAGTGTACATCAAAAACAGTGAGACCATGTCATGTTGTGAGGGTAAGAGGGTGGTTGAATGAGAAAAGTTCTCCCTGGCTCAGTATTTGAACCTTGTGTCCCAGGTAGTGGCATTTGTTAAAGAGGTTATGGAGCCTTTAGGAGTTGGAGCCCTTTCTGAAGAAAATACATAACTGGAGGAAGGATTTCATTGTTTATAGTCTCACTCCATTTCCTGTTCTTACTCTCTTTTTCCTGTGTATGAATGAAATCTGATCAGCCAACTTCCTGCCTCCTGTCACCATGCTTTTCCTGCCTGTTTCCATGCCTCACCCACTGTGACAGACTCGATTCATCTGAAGCCATGAGCCAAAGTAAGTCTTTTCTCTTCTACCTGCTTTTGGTCATGACAACTTTTCTCAGGAATAAAATGGAAACTAATACAGGCAACTACAAGCAGAAAATAACAAGTATTGACAAAGGGACTTGGAAGAAGAATCAGGATTCTTATACATTGCTGTGGGGAATGTAAAAATAGTCTAGCTTCTCAGGGAAACCTCTTTGGGTCTTTAAAAGTTAAATGTAGGGGGGCTGGAGAGATGCTAGGCAGTTTGAGAGCACCGACCGCTCTTAAAGTGTACGTGGGTTCGATCCCCCGCACCCACATGGCGGCCGAGAACCATCTGAAACTCCATATTCCAGGAGACACTCCCAGTTTCCAGGGGAATCCGACACTCCTTTCTGACCTCACAGCATTGCACGACAAGGTGCACAGATTTCATTGCAGACATACATTCATTACACATACGGAATGATAATATTAAAAAAAATAAAATTTTTAAATAAGAAAAAACTTAAAAACATTAAAAAAAACATTTTTTTTTGTTTGTGTAGGGCTGGAGAGATGGTTCAATTGGTAAAGTGCTGTCTTGTGCGCATGCACGGACAAACCTGAGTTCGATCTCCAGACACACACACACACAACATAAGCAGAGGAGCGAGTGTGTGTTAATCCCAGTGCTTGAGAGGCACGGGACAAGATTCCTTCTACTGGGGCTCATGTCCCTACTTGGACCTACTCACCTAGCCTCCTTGGTGAGCCAATAAGAGACCCTGCCTCAAAAAAGGTATGAACTGGGGACTAACAGAGAAGCTTTAGCTGTTAGAGCACTGACTGCTTGCAGAGGGTAACCTGGGTTCAATTTCAGCACCCCACATGGTGGCTTACGAATCATCCTTAATTCCAGTTGCAAGGATGCAATGCCCTTCTCTGACCTCTGGGCAATGCACGTCATGGGTTTTGCCACTTATGCACATGCAGGCACTATACTCATTCATATAAAATAATACGTATTTAGGTTTTTTTTTTTTACAAAAGTGTAGACAGCATTAGAGAAATTTCAGCCATGGTTATTCTCTGGCCATAGGTGAGGGGGGTAGGGAGAGGAGTGGTGTGGGGGAGGCGGAGAGAGGGAAGAGAGGAGAGGCTGAGAAGAGAAAGAGGAGAGAGAGAAGAGAGATCATCTATGAAGAACAATATAGATGGAAATGAGTTAACATACGTTAACCAAAGATTTGTTAGCTATACTAGAGAAAAGTAGATAATGCTGTGAAAATAAAATTGAAAAGCTTGATCTAGCATATGTGCAAATTTCTCTAACAAAACAACATTTTTTCAAACACATGAAGATTATACAGAGCCAATAGTATGCCAATCAATCAAGGAAATGTCAGCAAACTCCAAAAGCAAAAATCAAAGAGGCTACATTTAGTGCACAAATGCAATCAAAGGAGACAATAGCAATAGAACACTAGCCAAAAGAAAATTGGTATGCTTGGATGGTAAAGATCATGTGTTTAATTAATCCACTGGGGTATTAAGAATGGTTGCTCGGAAGTAGATGGCCTAGTGGTTAAGAACAATGCACTGCTCTTGCAGAGGCCGGGTTCGATTCCCATGCAACCCACATGGGCAGCTGAGAACCATCTTTAAAGCCGGGGTGTGGTGCGCCGACACAGACGCTTTAACTCTAGCACTCCAGGAGGCAGAGCAGGCGTCTGTTCTGAGGTTCAGGCCAGCCTGGTCTTATACAGGAGTGAGTTCCAGGACAGCGCTGGGGACTACAGGGAGACCCTGTCCTCGAAAACACAAAAAAAAAAAAAAACAAAAAAAAAAAAAAAAAAGAAAATTTAACAGGAAGTCTTAATAAAATGATATTTTCAAAGTGTTGTTTTCAAAGTGAACCAATAGAATGGCCCTAAATACTATCCCAACACAGAGACATGCAGCGCTGGTTTCCAAAGTGTGAAATTCAATTTTCTTAATAAGGTGAACAAACCAAGCTGTAGTTTCCCACAACTCTAGAACAGATAGCACACAGCCAATTGCCTCTAGGTCATCTCAGATGTGTAATTCTTAAGTTTCATTACCTAATCAGCTTCTTCTTTTCTTTTTCGTTGTCGCACATGCATCATGTGTGTGCTGGTGTGTTGTGTGTGTGTGATATTGTCATATTTGCATATATGTATGTTGCAACATGTGTGGGTACAGTTGTATGTATGCTCATGTGCATGTGCTGTCAAGGACATAGGTTGATGCTAGAGTTATTTCTTGATTTTCTCTGAACTTCTATTTTTGAGGTAAGGATTTCTTCGCTGAGCCAGAGATCAATGAGGTCAGCATAGTCTCACCTAGCCAGCTTGACCCAAAGATTGCCCTCTCCACACTTCCCATGCTGTATGATTATAAGCAGGTCACTATGCCTGTTCAGCTTTTTACACGGTTGCTCTGGATCAGAACTCTAGCCTTCATGCTATGCATCCATGTGCTTTACCACCTGAGATCCCCATCCAGTCCCCAATCATCTTCTTAGAGACAAACTACAAAAGTTTGACTTAAAGAGTTTTTAGCTTTTATTATGGTGAGAAAATAGACCCCATATTTCTATTCTGATTGTCACCTTCAACAGAGTGTTCCATAAATCCCATAAGATATGCAAGGCTTTATTCTAAAGTAAGCTTTGTATCTGATGATTTTGCTCAGCTGTAGGCTAATGCAAGAATTCTGACATTTAAAGTAGGCAAGGCTGAGCTATGATGTTCTATACATTACTGAGTAAATGAATTTGGAGTAAAAGTGTCTTAAGTTTTAATAACGGGCTTATCAGTGATATAACTCCAGTATAAGCTTGAGAGTCATGGTATTCTTATTAGTCGTGGCAGTCATACTGTATTCATCACTTTTCTGCTGCTGTGAAACACACTTGACCAGGGGTACGTTATAAAAGGAATGAGTTTAGTTGAGGCTTACCATTGAGCAATTCCAGGGAATCAGAGCTCACTGTGGTGGGAAGCAGGTGGCCAGTCTGGAGCAGAAAAAACGAGGGTCTCATCTCGCAATGAGCACCAGTGACAGTCAAGAGAAAGAGGAGAGAGAGAGACGAGAGAGAGAGAGAGAGAGATAGAGGGAGGAAGAAGAAGAAAGAAAAAAAAAAAAAAAAGAGAGAGAGAAGAGACTGAAGACTCAAAAAAAAAAAAAACAAAGAAGTAAGAAAACAAATAACCTACTCAAAAGATGGAGTAAAGTGCTTTACAGAGACATCACCAGTGAGGAAAGTTGAAAGGGAAGCTGAACAACATTATTGTTGTATCTCTGTTTATCTGAAAGCAACTATGTTGTTATAATTTAAATCTCTCAAAGGTCTCTAGAATCCACCCATCACTTATTTTCAGACTCTGTAATTACTGTATATGGGTGGAAAATATGTATCCGTATTTTAGAATAATAAAAAATTAATGGAGGAAATGTGAATTCCTAAACATAAAAAAGACTGAGAGAAAGATGCAGGACAGTTATGGCAGAATGCATGCTCTGGGGTGGGGTAGGGGGAAGGGAAGGGGGAATATGCCTAAATTGAACTGAAAAATGATGTCTGAAATACACAAAATATCAATAAAAGCATAAAAAATAAATTATCTGCCAAAAAAGACTTTTAAAGATGCAAGCACAAAACATTCAAATTACACCATACAACATAAAAATAATGGAAAAAGTCAAGCTATCCATCGTATCTTATAATATAAAGGATCGATCCCTTGATATAGGTTACTGAATGAAATGAAAAATGGCCATATGATGGGGTGGAGAGATGGCTTGGTGGTTAAGAGTATTAGCTGCTCTTGCAAAGGACCCAAATTTGATTCCCAGCACTCACACATGGTGGATAACAGCCATCTGTAACTCCAGTTCAGAAGATCCTCTTTTGACCTCCAAGGGCATTGCACAACATGGATGCACTTACATACATGCAGCTAATACACTCATAGACATAAATGATGATAACAGTCTCTGTTATACTTTTATCCACAAGTAACACAAACTCAGCAAAAGGCATATATTCTCCTTCATTTGCAGATTGTAGCACCAATCCCTTATGTGCAAGGATATATCTTGATATAACACCAGGAGCCAGAGAAATGGAAAGGAAACCCTAAGGAGGTAAAGGGAAAGAAAAAAACAAAAAGAGGGAAATAGGGAACAGATGTTAGGTGGGGGAGAAGAATGCTCAGTTGGGAGGGGTGGAGGGAGGGACGTGCAGGGGCCCATAGTGGTGGGAAAGAAAGGATCGCAAAAGAGGGAGGATGGTGGGAGGCAAGTGTTACTTTGGGGGAGGGTGGGAACAATATGGGCCCTTGGAATGGGGAAGGAAGAGAGAAGTTGGATACCGGAGAGAGAGGAGAGATGAATGGAGCTACAGAGGCTGGGGAAGGCAGAGGGAAATATGTTGGCTAGGTAACCCCTTGAGAAATGCACACACAGTGTCTGTACATCAGTGCATGCATACACAGAGGCTGGATGGTAGGTAAGAGAACAGTGCAAGGAAGGAGAGACACCCCTTCAAGTTGCTGGTCAGAGTAGTGATCACTGATATTTGGCTTCAGAAATACATGATCTCTTATCCCTCGTAAGGCAAAATATTTTCTTTGTAACAAGAGAAAATTGATTTAACCTTCAAGAAAGATATCACAAAAATATGAAAGCAAAAAAAGGAGGAGAAAAAATTACCTATTCTAATAACCCATTAATAGCAGTTCTCCAAACAAAAAAGTAAAGAGAAATGCAAACAAATCAGTGATAGGAGAAATTACTTAAAATTTACAAGAAACCTCAGATAGGCTCTGATCCTAATTACCCATGAGCAACACTACTGTTATCTGTACTTACCTTATTGTGCAGTAAATAATCAAAACACCTACTGCCTATGAGGACACATGGAGACTAAACAACACACTCTTGAATGGGTCAAGGAAGAGATAAAGAAAGAAATAAAAGCATCCCTGGAACTGAATGACAATGACAATACAACACAACAAAACCTATGGGATACCTTAAAAGCAGTCCTAAGAGGGAAGTTTATAGCCCTGGGTGCCTACATTAGAAAAACAGAAAGAGCACAAGTGAATGATTTAACACTGCAGCTAAAAGCACTTGAGAGGCAACAACAGATGAACCCTAAACACAACAGACAGGAAGAAATAACAAAAATCAGAGCAGAAATCAATGAAATAGAAACATAGAAAACAATACAAAAAAAATCAATGAATCCAAAAGTTGGTTTTTTGAAAGAATAAACAATAGACAGACCTCTAGCCCAGTTAACCAAAAGAAAGAAGGAACAACTCCAAATCAATGCAATCCATGATGAAAAGGGAAATATCACAACAGACAAGGAAAAGATCCAGAAAATCATATGGGAATACTTCAAAAACCTATACTCTACCAAGTTTGAAAACCTAGAAGAAATGTATGAATATCTGAAATCCTGGAATCACCAAAGCTCAACCAAGAAGAGATCCACAGCTTAAACTGACCCATAATACATGAAGAAATTGAAGATGTAATAAGAAACCTCCCAACTAAAAAAAGCCCAGGCCCAGATTGGTTTAATGGCAGAATTCTATAAAAACATCTTAAAAGGCACTACACCATTCATTACTGAAAATTTAGTTAAAGGATACAAACAGGGGAATTATCCCAAATTTCCTTCTATGAAATCGCGCATCACTCTATTACCAAAACCAAGGCAAGATCCAACTAAAAAGGAGAATTTTAGACCATCTCCCTAATGAAAACAATGTCCAAAATTCTAAACAGATATAACTTCAAACTCACATTAGACTCACATCAAGCGATCATCCATCATGGACCGTTTGGTTCATATCAGAGTGCAGGGGAGTTAAAGTACAAAATCAATAAACATCATAATACACATAAATGGACTGAGAGACAAGAACAACACCATCATCTCAATAGATCAAAAAAAAAAAAAAAAAGCCTTAAACAAAAAAGCACATTCATGCTTAACGTCCTAGGGGAATCGGATTCGGAGGGATCATTCTCATGAATCAAAGCCATATTACAGGAAAGCCACAGCCTAATACTCATCCTAAATGAGGAAACGACAGAAACATTTCCCGTTTAAAGGTACGGAATTGGCAAGGCTGCCCCTGTCACCATCTCTATCATTATAATGCTTGAAACACTTGCCAAGCAATTAAGGCAAGAAAAGGAAAATAAAGGGGTACTAATTGGAAAAGAGGAAGTCAAGCTATCCCTATTTGCTGATGATTATGATTGTTTACTAGGGATGCTAAAACCTCCACCGGAAAACTCCAGAAATGATTTGACAGCTTCAACAAAGTGGCAGGATACAAAATTAACCTAAAAATCAATGGCCTTTCTTTACAACAACAAAAGCAACTGGAGAAAGAATTCAAGGAGAAACTTCACACTCACAATAGCTCAAAACAATACATACATAGGACAATACACCTAAACCAACTGACACCAAAAGATCTCTACAACAAAAATTTTCAACCTTAAAGAAATAAATTGAAGAAGACATCAGAAGATGGGAAAAACCTCCCATGCTCATGGATTGGGAAAATTAACATTGTAAAAACTGTCCATTTCCTACCATAAACTCTGTATAGATTTAATGTGATCCCAATCAAACCCCATGAGTTTTTCACATGCTTGGAAAAAAAAGTCCTTAAATTCATTTGGGAAAAATAAAAGACCCCGAAATAGCCAACAACAATCCTGAATGAAAAGAGCTTACACAGCGGGGTGTCTCTATACCAGACTTCAAATTGGACTACAGGGCTATAGTCATAAAAACAGCCTGGTTACTGGCACCAAAAAACAGACCTGTTGACCAATGGAACAAACTGAAGATCCAAACCTGAGCACATACAATTTCAGCCATCTCAATATTTGACAAGGGGCGCCAAGAAGACACAATGGAGAAAAGACAGCATCTTCAGCAAGTGGTGTTTGGCAAAAACTGGATCACCACTTGTAGAAGAATGAAATAACCCGCTACCTCTTGCCTGTATAAAAAAGTCACTCCAATGGATTCAAAGAACCTCATGTGAAACCCAAACTCTGAAGGAGATAGAAGAGAAAAAGTTGGTTGGCAGACTACACAGACACAGGCATAGGAAAAGTCTTCTAAATCAGACAGCAGACTGCAAAGAATTAAGGTCGACAATTGACAATGGGACGTTCAATTAAACTCAAAAGCTTCTGTAACAAAGAAAACAATCAAGTTGAAGTGAAGAGAAATCCCACAGAGTGGGAGGAAACCTTCACCACACGAATACATCTGTACAAAGCAATTGATTTCCAGAATAAAAACTACTCAAAAAACAAAGAAGAAAAAATCAATGACCCATATCAATAGATGGAGTAAAGAGTGAACAGAGACTTCACAAGTGAGGAATTAGAGATGGCCGGGAAACACCTTAAGAAGTGTTCAACATCACTAATCATTAAGGAAATGCAAATCAAAACCACTTTAAGATATCATATTACTCCAATAAGACTGGCTAGGATCAAGAAAACAAATAATAGCAAGTGCTGGAGAGGTTGTGGGGAAAGGAGAACACTCATCCACTGCTGGTGGGAATGTAAACTCATACAGCCACTATGGAAAGCAGTGTGGAGAACCCTTGGAAGACTTGGAATGAACTTGCCACCCAATCCAGCCATACCACTCCTAGGTATGTACTCTCAAGACTAACCCCACTGCAGAGATATATGCATGGCCATGTTTATTTCAGCTCTCTTCACAATAGCATGGAGCTGGAACCAACCTAAATGCCCCTCAACTGATGAGTGTATATAGAAAATGTGGTACATCTACACAATGGAGTTCTATGCAGCAGTAAAGAACGATGACATCATGAGCTTTGCAGGAAAATGGTTGGAGCTAGAGGACACCATGCTGAGTGAAGTAACACAGCCTCAGAAAAGCAAACAATGAATGGTATCCCTCATCTGTGACATTAGTGCCAATTACCTAGTTGTAAGTATTTCTTGTGCAGAGCCCCTTGAGCTTTTGTCCAAGTAGTTGGGAGTGATGCATATTGGAAACAACAACAACAACAGAAAGATTGCATCAAAGAACTGACTGAAACAGTGAACTTCTGCTCAAACCAGTCAATTTCCACATGGAGAATATTGAGAAAGCCTGAGAAAGAGATGAAAAGCATGTTTGGCAGAATGCATGAACTCTGGTGGGTTGGGGGGATAGGGTGGGGGACACGGGTCTAGATTTGATAAAAAATATATATAAATAAATAAATAATTAAAAATCAAAACAATTTACTCTTCTCTAACTGTAAGACTTTACTCACTTGCTAGCCTCTCCCTGTCTTTCCTGTCTCCTCAACCTATGATGATTAGTATTCTATGCCCTGTTCTGTGAGATGAACTTTTTCGAGATTTTGTGTGTGTGTATAAAATCATGTAGTGCCTATGTTTATGACCTTACCTCACTTCACTTAACATAATGTTCTCCAGTCTCATCTACATTGTCACAAACATTAATGCTTCATCCTTTTAATACCTGAGTACATTCCAGGGTGCATAGATGTCACATTTTCTTTATTCACTGATCCACTAATGAGCATTTATGTTGATTAAATATCTTGAATAATGCTAAATAAATGAAAACACAGGAATAGAGAGATGGCTTAGTGGGTAACAGAGTGTGTGAACATGAGGACCTGAGTTTAATCCATACCCAAGCATGGCTCCTCACAAAGCCCTAACCCCAGAACTGTAGGGGGAGAGGGAGTAAAGGGAGGAGATTTTCTGGAGCTTACTGGCCACCAGCCTATCTCCAGGCTCAGTAAGAGATCCTATCTCAAGAAGATAAAGTGGAGAGTGACAGGACAGGATACCTAATGTCCTCCTCTAGCTGCAAAAGACACATTCACATGTACAGGATCCCTCATACATGCATGCATTCTTGGAGGTCATAATATCGATACATATGTGTTGTTTATATAGGCATAATTTGGAGTAATACAAAAGGAAGTAACAACAACAATAGGAGGACTGGGTCAAAGAACTGACTGATACAGTTAAATTCTGCCCAAAACAACAAGCCTTTGCAGAAAAAATTCCTTGGAAAGATTGAGAGAAAGATTCAAGACATGTGTGGCAGAATGTGTAAACTGGGGTGTGGGAGGGACAGGGGAGGGGAATGTATCCAAATTGGACTGAAAAATGATGTATTAAATATATAAATGTCAATAAAAAGAACATAAAAGATAAAAAGAAAATACATTTACAGGTAAAGATACTTAATATTGTTCCAAGCTTGCTTTAAAATACACATTGTGTGTGCATGCATGTGTGTGTGCGCATGTGTGCGTGTGCCTGCGTGTGTGTGTGTGTGTGTGTGTGTGTGTGTGTGTGTGTGTATGTAGATATGTAGCTGTAGGCTATCTAATAAGAATCTCAATATCACCCATGGGAAACCTCCCTTCAAGTTGTCAGTAAGGGTAATCAAAGAGACTCCCAAAACAATACAGGCTACTGCCTTTGCCTTTGTTTGCTACCCACGACCTAAAGGTAAGACCTTTTGCTGAAGACATCACACATGTGAGACACAGAACTTGAAAGTTTGTAAGAGGAAGTAATCTGGAACTAACCTGGAAGCCTCCTCCCTGAGGGCTATCCCTCACAGTATTGGAAGTTCCTCTGCAAGCTACCAATGGAGATAAGCAATCAATAGTCCTTTTCACCTGTAAAACCTATGAATCTCAACAATTATCAGCCCAGAAAAATATCTCTAATAGTGCAATTAGAGTCACCTTTATCTTGGAGGCAAGCAATAGCTCTCTAATTGCATTTGAGGCCTGTTCAACAGGAGACAATTATGCCAAATACTATAAACCTAGCCAAATATCTAGCACTGAAGGGGTCATAGACCCTAAAGAAGAACCTATTATGGCCACTTTTCTAAACCAATATAATTTCTAACCATATTCTAAATAGTTACTCTATGTCCACAGGTACATGTAACTCTCATGACTCATCAAAGTATCTTCTTTTTGCAATGGATGGAGACTTTTACAGAGATTCACAACTCCTTAAAATATGGAGAATAAATGGCCATGGGTCCCCAACTCCAATTTATGCATCTATAGTGCCACCCCTACATCAAAGAACATCACGAAAATCGAAGGGGGATGTGAAAAGAGTTGGATGTGGTAGATAAAGGGGTGATGGAAATGATGTAAATACAGTATTCATGTGTGAAATTCTCAAAAAATCAAATGGATACTCTGTAAAGCAATATACAGATTCAATGAGACACTGTGATGGTTAACCTTGATTGTAGATTTGTCATAAGGTGGAATCACTTGGAAAAGCTAGTCTCAATTGTCCAGATTAGACAGTCCTGTGGAAATATTTATGGGGGATTATCTTGATTATGTTAAGTGACATAGGAATACCTGTCCTCTGTGTGTGGCACCATTCCTTAAGAATTCAGGACTCTGTAAGACTGGAGAAAGCAAACTGAACATCAGTATTAATACATTAAGTCATTGCTCCCTGCTCTGGATAATGAACGTGATGTGACTAACTGCTTCAAGTTCTGCTTCCTTGACTTTCCCACAATGATGGATGGCAATTTGGAATTGGGGGGCGGGAGAGACAGAGAGAGACAGAGAGAGAGAGAGAGAGAGAGAGAGAGAAATAAAAAACCTTTCCCTTAAGTTGTTTTTCTCAGTATATTTTATTACAGCAACAGAAATAGAACTAAGACACCAAAATCTTGCATGACTTTTCCTAGGAAGATATGAAGAAACTTCTGTTCACTCCAAATAGGGAACTAAAGACTGTTCACACTAATGATTCCACCAAAGTCCAACTTGGTGAACCAATGAGTTGATAATAAGAGTATAAATAGGGAGCTGCTTACAGAGACGAGACAAAGACAGCTGCATCACTGACAAGCCCACCCCACACTGAGTACCAAGTTATGAAGACTCCAGAAGGTCTCGTAGGTCAGATAACCTCCTATTATCAATGGGCTTCACTGCTTATATAACCTGGGGGTTGGGGAAGCAGGGCCCATGGATCTTGTAAGTTTCAGGGACTTCCTGAGACTTCTGAGTTGCTTATAACTTGAGTCTTAAATTCACCCCCTCTGTGGGGATTCCATTTGGCAGAAGCACTTAGGAAGTCAACTGGCAACCTCCAGCCCTCAGGCTGGAGTCCTGCTGATTTCCCTGCTTGCTTGTTTGTTTTTTTTCAATCTTCACCCATTTCTTTTTTTTTTTTATTTTATTTACTTTTTATGTGTTCGAATGTACTGTCTGCATGTAGGTTTGTGCACCCATGTTGCGCAATGCCCAGGAGGTCAGAAGAGGGTGTCGGATTCCCCTGGAACTGGAGTTAAAGATGGTTCTCAGCTGCCATGTGGGTGCTGGGGATCAAACCCAGGTCCTCTGCAAGAGCAGTTGGCACTCTTAACCACTAGGCCATCTCTACAGCCCCTCCCTGCTTGCTTTTGAAATCTGCCTGCGCCACTGCTTTTGATGCTTTGGGCAAAACATTGTCACATTCCTGTAGTGATCTGGAGTATGTGATGTAAATTCCTGTATGCCCCAACCCCCAGTCGCACCTCACAAGGTCCAATATAAGTACCCCGGATTGTAAAAGTAAAGTTAGTTATTCCTCCATGGAATTTCTCCCAGCCTCTCTCTTGAGTCTGTACTTTCCTTGTTCTTTCTTTTCCCCCTCTATCCAGGCTTTCCAGTACCTCTCCCTCCCCGTCCCTTCCAAGCCCAGGGAACCTGCAGTCCCAGGAATCTGTGGACTCTGCTCAAAGGGAGTAAGAAAATGGAAAGGCTACACCCTTTCAGGATGGAATGCTCTAATTTAGAACTTCCTGAGTCTTAAGGAACCTCCCTCTTAGATGGAATATTGCCACACAACACACACCAACAACTTCATAAAAACTGAAAAACTAATCCTTGAATTCATGTGGAATTACAAGGATGCCTAGATAGCACAAACAACCCTGAAAAAGATCAAATTTGGCTGGCCTCAGTCCTCCTCTCAAATTTGAACTTATTATAAAGCCAAAGTCATTAAGAGAGACAGACATAGCTAATGAACATGACAGAGAGTGAGAGAGTCCAGAAAACAACCATACATCCATGGCTGCTTGAGTCTTGACAACTGAACCAAGTCAACATAATGGAAGAACAATGGTCTCTGGCCTAGCGGTTAAGAGCGCAGACCGCTCTTACAGAGGACCCGGGTTCAATCCCCAGCACCCACATGGTGGCCGAGAACCATCTGAAACTCCAATTCCAGGAGAACTCCAGTTCCAGGGGAATCTGACACCCTCTTCTGACCTCCGCGGCATTGCACGACACAGGTGCACAAACTTGCATGCAGACAGTACATTGATACACATACAGAAATAAATAAACGCCAGGCGTTGTGGCGCACGCTTTTAATCCTAGCACTTAGGAGGCAGAGGCACAGATCTCTGTGAGTTCAAGGCCAGCCTGGTCTACAGAGTGAGTTCCAGGAGAGCCAGAGCTACAGGGAGACCATCTCAAAAAGACCAATATAAATAAATAAATAAATAAATAAATAAATAAATTTGTTTGGAACACGTGAATAATCACATGAAAAATAATAAAATTGGGCCCTTCTATTACATCACATATATATAAGAATTAACTCAGGAGCTGGGTAAATGGCTCAGATAAAGCACTTGCCATACAAATATGAGGACCTGAGTTCAAATCCTTGGAACCTGCATAAAGCTGGGCACAGTTGCTCACATCAATAAGCCAAAGCATGTGTGTGTGGTGTATATACACATGTGTGAAAAAGAAAGCCAAAGCTCCAACAGTAAGTTGGGGGCAGAGACAAGCGAATCCCCAGAAACCCATAGACCAGCCAACCTGATGTATGCAGTACCAAACAACAAGCAATGCTGTCTCAAACAGGGGCTGGCGCCAACATCTGAGGATATCCTCTGACCTCCACACATGTGCCATGATGCATGAATGCTCACACTCACACACATGAATGCAAACATCACACACACAAAGAATTAACTTAGAATAAAATATCATCCCATAAAACTCTGAAAAGCAAACAAAGGATGGCTTAATCTCCTTGACCTTAAGATAACATCAGTATTGATACCAAAAACTGAAGCAATGAGAGTTAAAATAGATATAACTGGACTGCATCAAAATTGGAAATTTGGAGGAATAAACAGGCATTATCAAGAAAGTCAAACACAGCACACAGAACTGAAAAAAAGGTGTATCAAATATCTGATGTGTATAGTATATAGAAAAATACATAAAAAACTCCCAATGACAACAGAAGAAAAGCAAGCAAATTTTAAATGAGTGAAAAAACATGAATAAACATTTCTCCAAAGAAAATAATAGCCTGGAAGCACATGAAAGATACTCAGTATGACCAATCATCAAAGAAGTGTACATAAAAACCACAGTGAGACCATGTCATGTCTGTGAGGGTAAGAGGGTGGTTTGAATGAGAAAAGTTCCTCCCTGGCTCATGTATTTGAACACTTGGTCCCCAGGTGGTGGCATTGTTAAAGATGGTTATGGAGCCTTTAGGAGTTGGAGCCCTTTCTGAAGAAAATACATAACTGGAGGAAGGAGTTCATTGTTTATAGTCTCACTCCATTTCCTGTTCTTACTCTCTTTTTCCTGTGTATGAATGAAATCTGATCAGCCAACTTCCTGCTCCTGTCACCATGCTTTTCCTGCCTGTTTCCATGCCTCACCCACTGTGACAGACTCGATTCCTCTGGAACCATGAGCCAAAGTAAGTCCTTTTCTCTTCTAACCTGCTTTTGGTCATGACAACTTTTCTCAGGAATAAAATGGAAACTAATACAGGCAACTACAAGCAGAAAATAACAAGTATTGACAAAGGGACTTGGAAGAAGAATCAGGATTCTTATACATTGCTAGTGGGGATGTAAAAATAGTCTAGCTTCTCAGGGAAACCTCTTTGGGTCTTTAAAAGTTAAATGTAGGGGGGCTGGAGAGATGGCCTAGCAGTTGAGAGCACCGACCGCTCTTACAGAGGACCTGGGCTTGATCCCCAGCACCCACATGGTGGCCGAGAACCATCTGAAACTCCAATTCCAGGAGAACTCCAGTTCCAGGGGAATCCGACACCCTCTTCTGACCTCCACAGCATTGCACGACACAGGTGCACAGATTTGCATGCAGACAGTACATTCATACACATACGGAAATAAATTTAAAAAATTTTTTTAAATAAGAAAAAATTAAAAACATTTAAAAAAACAGATAAATGTAGGTAGGGCTGGAGAGATGGGTCAATTGGTAAAGTGCTTGTCTTGTGCGCATGCACGGCAACCTGAGTTCGATCTCCAGAACCCACCTAAAATAAGCAGGGAGCGTAGTGTGTGTTATAATCCCAGTGCTGAGAGGCAGGGACAAGCATTCTCTGGGGCTCATTGTCCCTACTTGGACCTACTCACCTAGCCTCCTTGGTGAGCCAATAAGAGACCCTGCCTCAAGAAAGGTAGACTGGGGACTACAGAGAAGCTTTAGCTGTTAAGAGCACTGACTGCTCTTGCAGAGGACCTGGGTTCAATTTTCAGCACCCACATGGTGGCTTACAATCATCCTTAATTCCAGTTGCAAGGATACAATGCCCTTCTCTGACCTCTGGGCACTGCACGTCATGGGTGCACTTATGCACATGCAGGCACTATACTCATTCATATAAAATAATAAGTATTTAGTTTTTTTTTTTACAAAAGTGTAGACAGCATTAGAGAAATTTCAGCCATGGTTATTCTCTGGCCTATAGGGTGGGAGGGGGGTGGGGAGAGAGAGAGAGAGAGAGAGAGAGAGAGAGAGAGAGAGAGAGAGATCAATCTATAAGAACAATATAGCATGGAAATGGGTTCAAACATACGTTAACCAAAGATTTGTTAGCAATACTAGAGAAAAGTAGATAATGCTTGAAAAATAAAATTGAAAAGCTTGATCTAGCATATGTGCAAATTTCTCTAACAAAACAACATTTTTTCAAACACATGAAGATTATACAGAGCCAATAGTATGCCAATCAATCAAGGAAATGTCAGCAAACTCCAAAAGCAAAAATCAAAGAGGCTACATTTAGTGCACAAATGCAATCAAAGGAGACAATAGCAATAGAACGCTAGCCAAAAGAAAATTGGTATGCTTGGATGGTAAGATCATGTGTTTAATTAATCACTGGGGTAAGAATGGTTCAAATTAGAAATTTAACAGGAAAGATTAATAAAATGATATGTCAAAGTGTTGTTTTCAAAGTGAACCAATAGAATGGCCCTAAATACTATCCCAACACAGAGACATGCAGCGCTGGTTTCCAAAGTGTGAAATTCAATTTTCTTAATAAGGTGAACAAACCAAGCTGTAGTTTCCCACAACTCTAGAACAGATAGCACACAGCCAATTGCCTCTAGGTCATCTCAGATGTGTAATTCTTAAGTTTCATTACCTAATCAGCTTCCTTCTTTTCTTTTTCTCTTGTGCGCACATGTGCATGCATGTGTGTGTGTGTGTGTGTGTGTGTGTGTGTGTGTGTGTGGTATATGTGTATATTTGCATATATGTATGTGCACATGTGTGGGTACAGTTGTATGTATGCTCATGTGCATGTGCATGTCAAGGCCATAGGTTGATGCTGAGTTTATTTCTTGATTGTTCTCTACTTTATTTATTGAGGTAGGATTTCTTGCTGAGCCCAGAGCTCATGAGGTCAGCTAGTCTACCTAGCCAGCTTGACCCAAGATGCCCTCTCTCCACTTCCCATGCTGTATGATTATAAGCAGGTCACTATGCCTGTTCAGCTTTTACACGGTGCTCTGGATCAGAACTCTAGCCTTCATGCTTGCATACCATGTGCTTTACCCACTGAGTCATCCCCCCAGTCCCCAATCATCTTCTTAAGAGACAACTACAAGTTTGACTTAAAGAGTTTTTAGCTTTTATTATGGTGAGAAAATAGACCCCATATTTCTATTCTGATTGTCACCTTCAACAGAGTGTTCCATAAATCCCATAAGATATGCAAGGCTTTATTCTAAAGTAAGCTTTGTATCTGATGATTTTGCTCAGCTGTAGGCTAATGCAAGAATTCTGACATTTAAAGTAGGCAAGGCTGAGCTATGATGTTCTATACATTACTGAAGTAAATGTACTTTGGAGTAAAAGTGTCTTTAGTTTATAACGGGCTTATCAGGATATAACTCCAGTATAAGCTGAGAGTCATGTGTATTTTATTAGTCGTGGCAGTCATACTGTATTCATCACTTTTCTGTTGCTGTGATAAACCACCTTGACCAGGGGAGTTATAAAAGGAAGAGTTTAGTTGAGCTTACAATTGACAATTCCAGGGAATCAGAGTCCACTGTGGTGGGAAGCATGGTGGCCAGTGCTGGAGCAGAAAGCCGAGGGTCTCATCTCGCAATGAGCACAGGAAGTCAAGAGAGAGAGAGAGAGAGAGAGAGAGAGAGAGAGAGAGAGAGAGAGAGACACTGGAGACTCCAAGCCTTGTTAAACTCACTAAGCCTGCCCCCAGTGACATACTTCTTCCAGCATGGCCACACCTTCTAAGACCTCCCAGTACAGTGCCACCAACTGGGAACAAAATGTCTGACTACTTAAATCCTATGGGGGACACTCTCATTCAAACCACCACACATACCAATGTTAGGTGATATAAATTTAGATATAGATGTGTTTATATGCTTGCCCCTCATGCAGCACTCTTATATCACAAAAGTGAGAAAGGTACAAGGCACTTTCAAACAAAATCAAGTGGCCACAGGACAAGGAACTTTATTTTTTAATTTTTTAAAATTTATTTATTTTATTTTATGTGTATGAGTGTATTGCCAGCATGTATGTAAGTGCACCTATGTCATGCAATGTCCACAGAGGTCAGAAGAGGGCATAGGATCCCCTGGAACCAGAGTTATGGACACATGTTTGTCACCATCAGACCCAGGTTCTCTGCAAGAACAGCCAGTGCTATTAAGCAGTGAACCACCTCTCTAGGCATAGGAAAAGGGACATTCAAAGATCATCCTTCACCCCTGCCCCCTCTTCTCACTTGACACCCTGTGTGTGCAATTCAGCCAATGTATAACCTCCAGTTTTGTACTTCTGCACCCTGTGGCAGACTAGACAGTTTCCTCTCTGCCTAAAACATCACTGTCTTCTTCTGGTCCTCACTCATTCATTTGTCTAGGTGTAGCTCAAGAAGACATCACCTCGTCTAGGCTGCCTGGGCTCCCCAAACCATTATGATCTTCCTGTTCCCATGCTGTGCTAGCTAGGCAGTTAAGGGCGCTTGCTATTCTTCCAAAGGACTTAGGTCCAGCACCTATGATGGGAAGCTCACAACCATCTGTAACTCCAGTTTCAGGGGATCCAATGCCCTCTCCTGAGCTTCTTAGGCACTGATATTCACATGCACATATTCCCACATAGACGTGCATTAAGGCATATGTTAAAATAATGAAAATAAACTTTTGAAAGTATCATTTTTCTATATGTTTTTATTGATTTTTTTATAAATTTCATATAATGTATCTTAGTCATATTTGGACTCCCCTCCCCATCTGCACTCTCCATCTCCCCCAACCAGATTTCATGCATTCTGTCATATATATTAAAGCCTATCAAGTATATGTATCCAGGTGTCCTTCGGTGTAAGTTCAGCCACTGGTACCTATTCATCCTATCTACACTCCCTTAAAGAAGACCAACTCTCCTTCAGCCAGCAGTGATCAACTGCCAACAGTTCCTCAGCTAAGACTAGAGCCTCAGGACCATTTTCCCAGTTCTATTCTGGGGTTTTGTCTGATTGAGTTTGGATGGCTCTTGTGCATGCTGACACCATTGCTATGTTCTATGAACAAATTCCCAGAAGCCAAGAAGACTCTATGCCCTTCTGGTCATGCACCGCACCACCCCTGGCTCTTGCAATCTTTCCACCCCCACCTACACAATGGTCCCTGAGCCATGAGTGGGTGAGGTCCCTATCTAGGGACACATACTCTGCAGTCTCTTTTTTTCTCTACACTTTGGCCAATTGTGTCCTTCTGTGATAATAGCCATCTGTTACATGAAAAAGCTTTGCTGGTGAGAGTTGAGAAATGCATTAGTATTCCCTCTACTCCCTGTTCCACTATGTTCTATGAGCATTAGGTGTAGTGGTTCCACTATAGAGGTGTCACTTAAGACTGGCATCACAGACACATATTATCTATGTTTGGACAGTTGTGGAACTCTGAAATAGTCCCCATCTGTGGTAAAAAGAAGCTTCATTGATGGGTGATGACAGATATATTTGTATAGAAGGATTTGATGCTATGATCCACAAATTCAAGAGAACATACATTGCTTGTTTCTCCAAGTCTGTGTTATTTCACTTAGTCTCATCCATTTACATGGAAATTTCATGATTTTGTCTTTCTTTACCACTAGGTATAACTTCATTGTATAAATATACCAAATTTTTATCAGCCATTTGTCAGTTGACATTTAGGCTGTTTCCATTTCTTACCTATTGTGAAAAGGGCAGCAACAAACATGGATGCACAAGTATCTCTGGAGTAGGATGAGTCCTTTGGGATATGGCAAGGAGTGGTATAACAAGATCATGTGATAGATTCAGTTTTAGATTTTTTTTTAATTTTTTATAATTTTATTTATTTTTGTATGTGTATGAATGTACCGTCTGCATGTAGGTTTGTGCACCCATGTTGTGCAATGCCACCGGAGGTCAGAAGAGTGTCTTGGATTCCCCTGGAACTGGAGTTCTCCTGGAATTGGAGTTACAGACGGTTCGCAGCCACCATGTGGGTGCTCAGGATAGAACCCGGGTCTTCTGCAAGAGAAGTCGGTGCTCTTAACCGATAGGCTATCTCTCCAGTCCAGTTTTAGATTTTTTTAAGAGTTCTACACATTGCTTCCCATAATGGCTGTGGCAGTTTGCAAACCCATCAAATTTGAGTCATTTTTCTACTTTGGGACATAGTACTTGTAGTAATTTTTATAAATGCTTAATAAAATCTGTTTTGAAAAAGAAATCAAAGCTAAAATAGAGAAAGCTATCTTGAGAGGCAAATACCACAGCTATCGAGTGGAACGTCTGTTTGCAACTACCTTGTTTGCAATAAACTTTATTGTTAAAGAATATCCTGACTTCTGCCCTCAATATTTCCCTCTGAAAACATGGCTTTAGATAGAATTTTCCCTTGGTGATCCTAGGGCACTGGTAAACCTGTAGACCCACCAATGTTATGACAGTCAAAGAATAATGTGAGGAGACCTATAAACACTGTAAAGGAACTAAACTTGGAGATCAAGGTTTGGGTGAGGAAATTTTACTTAAGTCTGCCAGCATGAATAAGCTTTCCTGATGGAACCAATGCCTAGAACAACTTCTGTTATCTGTAGCTTCGCCCTGAAAACTTGATTCTTATCAGAGATATGCAGATGTAGAGGTAACTACTAAAAAATCCAGAGGGCTAGCAACCCATTAGCTGATTCTTGATGATAACTAAAAGTATATTAAGAGCAGAGCTAGGCTATTATTTCACTTTCTGCCAAGCTCAACATCTAAGCCTTCAGTTTTAACCATATGCATTTAAATTTGGAGATAACCATGTTTTCTATTCAAGGGCTTTTTTCCCTCTCTAATCTCTAGAAAGTTATTAGAAACCTTATCAGTAATACCTCGTGTTCAATCATTCCATTAAACTAAAATATTTCTTTTCAAAAATCAGAAGTTGCATTCCTACCTCTATCTAGAAAACTGCAAATGAAGCTGATCATTTAGAAAACTCAACATCAAAGGTGCCCAGATAAATGAGCTGTCAGAAAAAGAGACTGATAGGTGAAAAGACAAATATATTTCATCTCCTTTGCTACTTCTATACAGGTCCAAAACTTAATACCTATTTATAAAAACATGTCCTATTCTCATAGTAATCTTTTAACCAGGTTCTACGTATATCAGTTTATAAAACAGAAAAATAGGGCTGGAGAGATGGCCTAGCAGTTAAGAGTGCCGACCGCTCTTGCAGAGGACCCGGGTTCGATCCCCAGCACCCACATGGCGGATTAGAACCGTCTGAGGCTCCAATTCCAGGAGAACTCCAGTTCCAGGGGAATCCGACACCCTCTTCTGACCTCCACAGCATTGCACGACACGGGTGCACATACCTGCATACAGACAGTACATTCATACACATACCGAAAAAAAAAAAAACAGAAAAATAACTTAAGTCTAAAGAATGCCTCTATGTTTTTGATTGAGTTTAAGCCAATTTCTTCCACCTTCATATGTCTTTAAAAGATGTTTTGCAAGCCTAGAGAGATGGTTCAGAAGTTAAGAGCACTTGCTGATTTTCCAGAACCTGAGTTTGAATCCCAGCACCCACAGAATGCAGTTCACAACCACTGGTAACTCAAGCTCCCAGAGACCTGACTCCCTCTTTCAGCGTCCATGGGAAACTCATATGCATATATGCATACTAACACATAGACACACACACATAACTAAAAATAAAGTAAATCCCAGACATTTTGCATGTATGTATGCATGCACATGCATGTGTATATGTGTGTTTGTGCACAATATGTACATATCATATTCATGTGTGTATGTTTGTGTATGTGAGTGAGTTCAGCTCATATAGAACCTAGATTCATGTAGAGGTCAGAAGACAAACACAGTTGTCAGTCACTGCTTTACCCCTTGCTTTGAGTCAGGACAGCTTGCTGTTTGGTACTATATAGTGAGGAATTAGAGATGGCTGAGAAACGCCTTAAGAAGTGTTCAACATCACTAATCATTAAGGAAATGCAAATCAAAACCACTTTAAGATATCATCTTACTCCAATAAGACTGGCTAGGATCAAGAAAACAAATGATACCAAGTGCTGGAGAGGTTGTGGGGAAAGGGGAACTCTCATCCACTGCTGGTGGGAATGTAAACTTGTACAGCCACTATGGAAAGCAGTGTGGAGAACCCTTGGAAGACTTGGAATGAACTTGCCACCCGACCCAGCCATACCACTCCTAGGCATGTACCCTCAAGACTCACCCCACCACAGAAATACATGCACAGCCATGTTTATTTCAGCTCTCTTCACAATAGCAAGGAGGTGGAACCAACCTAAATGCCCCTCAACTGATGAGTGGATAGAGAAAATGTGGTACATTTACACAATGGAGTTCTATGCAGCAGTAAAGAAAGATGACATCATGAACTTTACAGGAAAATGGCTGGAGCTAGAGGACATCATGCTGAATGAAGTAACACAGTCCAAGAAAAACAAATGATGAATGTTATCCTTCATCTGTGGATGCTAGTGCCAATTACCTAGTTGTAAGGATTTCTTGTGCACAACCCCTTGAGCTTTTGTCCAAAGCAGCTGGGAGTGATGCATATTGGAAACAACAACAACAACAACAGAAAGAACTGCATCAAAGAACTAACTGAAACAATGAACTTCTGCTCAAAACAGTCAACTTCCTCATGGAGAATATTGAGATAGACTTAGAAAGAGATGAAAAGCATGTTTGGCAGAATTCATGAGCTCTGGTGGAGTGGGGGAATGGGGGGGACACGGGTCTAGAAAAAAAAAGAATATTTTCTTTATGTGTATATGATGTGCATAAGGTTGTGTGTGAATGCGGGCATGCATGTGTCCATACATGGCATACATGTGAAGGTCAGAAGACAACCTTTGAGTGCCCATCTTGGCCTTCCTTGTGGTTTGAGTCAGGGTCATGTGTTTTGCTGCTGCATGCACCAGGCTAGCTGCTCCACCTCCCCTTCTCCACCCCATCTTGTGGTAGGAACACCAGAACGACAGATGTGTGCTACTGCTTCCTGCTTTAGAAGGGGTCTGGGAATCCAAACAAGTCATCATGCTTATGTAGCCAGCACTTTACCCACTGAGCCATTTCTCCAACCATGCAGCATATTTTCTATTCTAGAATATTCCATATTTTAAAAATATGCTAGAGTTGACCAGCAAATTTAGTTTTAATATAGAGCTACTAATGGATTGCTATTTTCAGTTTGTTCTAAGCCAGTGACAAGACCCAGCTTAAGTCTTATTCCTGGAGGAGGTCTTGACGGCATACTTCCTTTTAAAATGGCATAATGTAGGCAGGTGGAACAATGAGTAACAAATGACTGAATGGTATGGTGCAAACTAACAAAGACAGTCCAGTCATCCTCTTCATAATGCAGAAATTCTGTCCCTGAACCTGTCCCCCATGGGGGACATAGCTGTGACCAAGTGGCTCTGGTCCCCTCTCATAAGAAGATGCAGACCTTTCAAGGTAAAGCCCTTGTACATAAGCCATGTTCTCTTGAAAAACTTATGTACATGAAACTTTATAGATTACTGGAATACCAGCAGAGGAGAAAAGAAACAAGAACCTTAGATCATCTCGTGTAATGGCCAGTGGTAATTGTCAAGGTGACAGAGTCTAAAAGCACCTGAGAGATAGTCCTCTGGACATGCCTGCAGGAGACTATCTTGATTACATTAATTATGGTGAGAAGACACAGCTACTGTGGGTGTCACCATTCCTGGCTGGGATCCTGGACTATACAAATTGAGAATGAGAGCTGAGCACTGATCAGTTTATCACTCTATGTCCTAATTATGAAGCTATGTAACTAGCTGTGTCATATTCCTGCCAGTATAATTTGGCCTGTATCCTTGAACTGTGAAGAAGAACAGTAACAATTTCTTCTTCAGTTGCTTTTGTCAGAGTATCTTATCACAGCAGGAGGGGAGGCTGACCATGCTTTCCTCACAGCACTCACTGCACGGCCTTCCCCTCTCTCCACTTGCTAATCCAGTTCTTACCTCTATCCTTTTTGAAGAACTCCAGTTGGATCCACTACTTCACTATGCTTCGATAACTATTCTTCAAGACCCAGTTTGGATTTTACCCTTTCCACCCCCCCACCCCAAGAAAGAAGAAGTAGGAAGCATCTCTTTATTCCCCTATCTACTGACTTGGTTTTTCTTTGTCATCAGTCCATACTTACATCTTTACATTGAGTACAGAGATGATGCCTTATTGCCCTCTCTCACCTGCTTTTGCTGGAAACATCAGACATACCCCCAGAGTAGCCCCTGACTCAATTACTCCTTATTGTTCAAGAAACATATACAAGGTGCTCAGCCTACTCCAGGAGGGCACCATGTGTATAGCTCCTCCTTTACTTTTATTTGTCACGTTAAAGATCTCAACATGTTCTTGGAACTGAAGGCTTCACAAGTTTAATGCATTCCCTAAACTGACCCAAACTCTCACCTTTCCTAGTCCTTCAAGTTGATGAGACCATGAAGAGCAATGTATTCTCTGTCCTCCTCCTTGTTCTATGCACCAAGCAGTTGATTCTCATGGAAATTGTCTCTCCTGATGCCCATGTGCCCAGAAGCCCCGCAACTGTGAACTCCACTTCTCTCAAACTTGTGTTCACAGAATAGGTTCCTTCTTGCTCTTCATGGTTGTTTCCATAACTTCTTCATCTTTCTGTTTTCCTAAGATCCTGTGATGCTATTGACAGCATCTAGAATTATGTAGGAGACAAACCTCTGGGTATGCTCATAAGGGAGTTTCTATATTGACTTAATTGGGATGGGAGAACTCACTATAAATGAATGCAGTGGAATTCCATGGGCTGGGGTCCTGGACTAAATAAATAGGAGAGACTGAGCTGAGCATCAGCGTTCATCTATTTCTGATTCCTGACTATGGGTGCAGTATGGCCAGCTGCATCAAGTTCTTGCCTCCATAATTTGTCTGCCATGACAGAGTACACCCTCAAACCCTGAGCCACAATAAGCCCTTCCTTCCGTGAGCTGTTTTTGTCAGTTATTTTGTCACACCAATTAGAAAATCAGCTGATACAGATTTCTGAAGCACATGCTATTGAATGGTATGTCATCCTCCCTCTGGCTCTCCCTGTCTATGTTGCCTCTTTTCCTGGAGAATCTGACCTGGGATCACTGTCTCTCTCCTTCAGTACTCCTATCATGATTCTAGGTGATTTCAAACTCATTGGTCAGTCCACCCTGAAGTACTCTTCAGCTCCTTCACCTTCTCACTGCCCATGACTTTGGTTTCTCTCTCTCTTGTCATCCATCCTCAGTGTTTTATCTTTTCCATGAGTGATAAAATATGGGTGAATCATGAAGTCAGTTTTTAAAATACACAAACAGAAGAAAACAGATGACAACATTCAACATTCAATGCTGAAATGTGAGTGTAAGAATTGTTTCATGAAATTTTGCTTCAATGACTTGCATGTGTACTGAGCAGATAACTTGTGTTAACGGGATTTTAAAAGGGTCTGAACACGTGCACTGCAGGGGCAGGCATCACCCTTGATGACCTGCCATCCAGTGCTCCCATTTCAGTCTCTACCACCGTCTCTGCCTTCTTGCTGACTTGTTCTCTTCCATGTTCATTTTATAAATGTTCATTAGCACACAGTATATGTCAGGGACAGTGTCAGGTGGCAACAGTGCAAAGCTGAGTGGAGCCAACATTATGCATCGTTCTCCCTTTACATGATATGCTATATAAAACAAGAGCCTTGAGCCTGCAGTTGCTGCTCCTGCCTCAGTCGTCAGATTGTGTGGATTACAGGTGTGTACCACAACACCAAGCTTTACAATTATTAGAATTTGTTGTTGCTGTTGTTTTTGTTTTGACACGGGATCTTATGTAGCACAGACTGGCTTCAAATTCCCTTCTTCAACCTCTGTCTCCCAAGTGCTGGGATTTTAGGTATGTACCTAAACCTATTATAAATTGTTTTTATTGTTTGTGAATTTTACATACATATATGATATGTTTTGATAAAATACACCCCATTCCCTCCTCTCCAACTTTTTTCCAGATTCTCCATCCCAGTTTCCTCCCAACTTTATGTGCTCTTTTTTCCTTGATTATAATATTTGAAGTTTTTCATTTGTTTTTTTCAATGTATATTTTTGTTGAATTTTTGTGTGTTTCATGTACTACATCTTAATCATGCTCTTTTTTTAAACTCACTGAGTTCACTTAGTACTACCAGTACCTGCTTAGCCCTATCGGCCATAGGGCTACCTACTGGGACATGGTAGGGTAGCCTATCAGGGCCTGTATCCCTGGGGAGAAGTGACTCTCCCCCACAGCAGCCACTTTGCTTATTCTCTCCTAAATCTCAGCTATGGAAGTTCTCCATTATGCCATGCCTTCTGATCCACCAGGCCTGCCTTCTAGCATCCCCTGTCCTAGGTTCTCACTTTTCTCCTTGTCTGGCCAGAATTCTGTGGTTAGGTCACAGCTGTGCCCTCCATTCTGAGATCTTCTGGGGCAGAACCACATTCCAATTCATTTTTGTCCCTGGCACGAACACTGAGCCTGGCACAAAATAGGTATTCAGAACATCTTTGTTAAATTATCAAGGCTGTTAAATTTATAAGACTGAATCATAATGAGCCTTTGCCATTTGTGTTTAATTCAGTTTATCACAGACACAGATCACTTAATCTTCTCTATCATTGATTCTCTAATTTCTGCTATGCAGAGTTTTATTCCCAGAGATTAATTCAATGAAGTCAGGATGTCAGAGAGAGCTACCCTCAATATTCTACTATGCCATAAGGAAAATTCCAACAAGGAACTTTGGCAATAACTCCCTAATCACACACCCAGACCAAGTGACAGAAAACGCTCAACATCTGTCAAAAGATTAATACGTTTTTGCACACAGTTCAAAGCTGTCGGGTATAGTTCATTAGAATAATAAATCTATTAAATCTTGGAAGGATTAACATCTCATTATCTCACTCTTGTTATGAGAATGAAGGTTTTATTATCTCAATGACTTTAAATAACTTTTGCCATGAAATGAAAGCCCCTCCCCTCATCCCCCAGCCCCTGTAGTTTAGTCATTGATGTATATTTTTCTAAGCTGGGCATTATCATTTAAAGAGAGTATCAGAATGTCAGTCCTGGCCCTGAGAGGATGATGGAAGGTTTCTCTTTAAATTTGACTCATTTGTGGTTTTAGACCATCCTTTTCTGAAAGCCTTTGCTAATCAGAGTTGACACTTAATCATTTAAGGCTCAGTCAAGATGCAGAATACAGCAGCGAAAAAGAGCACCAGGTTGGGAGTCCATATGAATAAAGACTGAGTCTCTTCATGTTGATTACTAGGGAAGCCTAGACAGTTCCTTCCTTCAAATGATCATTTCCCTCATTCAAAGCTGAGCATTAGCAGCTTCTCTGCATAAGCCTTCCTCAAGCCAACCCTATAGCAGACTCTTCTGTATACCATTCCCAAACCTTAATTCTTTTGAGACAAGATCTCTTGCTATTCATACCCTAGGTTGACTTAAACTTGTAATCACCTTGTCTCAGCCTCCCAAATGCTAGAATCACAGGCATGCACCAATACTACTAGATCTTAAAATCTTAAAACCGCGATTTGGGGAATGGTTCAATGGGTAAAGCACTTGCCTTAAGAGCATGATGGCCAGTACACATGTAAAAATGGCAATGGGGTTGCAAATACTCATGACCTAAGTGTTGAGGAGGTGGAGACAAAAGGATGCCCTAGACTCACTGGTCAGCCAGTCAAGCCTAGCTGTTGAGCTCCAGACCAAGAAGAAATACTGTCTTAAAGGATAGGGATGGTGTTTTCAAAGACAACACCCTAAGTTGTCCTCTTGCCCCCCACACACACACACATGAACACATGCGCACACACACACATGAACACATGCACACACTAAAAAATATAGGACTAGAGAGATGGCTCAGTAGTTAAGACTGCTTGTTGGTCTTCTAGAGGACCTGGGGTCCATTTCCAGCACCCATGTGGGAGTAGGTGTTCACAACTGCCTGTAACTCTAACTGCAGGGAATCTCCTTCCCTCTCCTGGCCTCTCAAGTACCTGTACACATATGCCATAGAGTCATACATACACATAAATAAAAATAAATTTCAAAAATAAATATATTGGAGCTGCAAGGATGGCTCAGTGTATAAGAGCATTGGCTGTTCTTGTAGAAGACCCAGGTTTGACCCCTCCCACACATGCATTATGGCTAACAATCATCCATAGCCCCAGTTCCAAGGGTTTTGACACCATCTTCTGACCTCCACAGTCACTGCATGACACTGGTGCACTTATATGTGTGCAGGTATAATACTCACATAAAAATTACTCAAATACACACATAAAAATTACTCAAAATTTTAATTAATTAATTAACTAAAATAGGGCCAGAAAAATAGCCGAGAGTAAAGTGCTTGCTGTGCAAGTCTGACAACCTGAGTTCCATTGTCAGAATCCATTGTGGAAGAAGACAACTGACTCTCAGAGGTTGTCCTCTCCTACATATATACAGCAACACATGCATGCCCACACTCATACACATATATCACACAGAAACACACTAATAATAACATTTTAAGTGAAATACAATCTTTGAACCATATATATATATATATATATATATAGAGAGAGAGAGAGAGAGAGAGAGAGAGAGAGAGAGTTTGTGTTGATTACATTTTCCTGAAATTTCATTCTTTATTTTTGTACTCATTTTAATGCCTGGTTCATAGTGTATTCTCAATAAACATTTGTTGAAAGAATAATAATCAGTATGTCTCTCTTAAATGACCTTAGTACATAATTTCATCATCCATATATGTATTAACTTATTTTTTGTTTTTTATATGTATTAATTTAATGGAATGAATTGGGGTGGGATTTTATTTCCATTCTACTTGAGATTCTGGAATTCAATTTAGTTGAAAAAACTCATTCCAGATATCACAGGTTTTTGTCCTTTGCCAAGCTCATGATGATTTCCCTATGAAAACAGTAGAGGTGGGGTCTCCAGGAGGGGACGAGTGCATGAGTGCCCTGTCCTGATGATTAGATCAATCCACTATTACAGGTGTGTGTGCTGGTTTAAATGAGAAATTGCCCTCAAGTGCCTGAACATTTAGTACCTAGTTGCTAGAGGAAGTATGTCACTCACAGCGAGATTTGAGAGGTCATAGCCCTACCCACCTCCAATTCACCCTCTGCTTTGTGTTTGTGATTTGAGGTGTGTGCTCTCAGCTTCCTGCTTCCTGACACTTGCAGCCATACCTACCCACCTTGTCCTCTGGGACCAGAAGACAAAATAAAATCTTTCTTCTAAACGTTGCCTTTGGTTGTAGTATTTTATCACAACAATAGAAAGTAACTAATACAAAAGTTGGTGCTAGATGGGGATAAAGAGAAAGAAGGAGCTCGAGACATGAGGGATCATAGGAGACAGGAATCATCAAATGAGAAATAGGGATAATTTAACTAGAGAGGGCATGGAAGGAGGGTTAGACAGGGAGAGAGAGAGGAGAGAGAGATAAATAATGTTAGTGTAGGGGCTGGAGAGATGGCTTAGCACTAAGAGCATAGATTGCTCTTGCAGAGTACCCGGGTTCGATTCCCAGCACCCACATGTTGGCTAAGACCCGTCTTTAACTCCAGTTCCAGGGGAACCTGACGCCCTCTTCTAACCTCCATGGCATTGCATGACACAGGTGCACCAACCTCCTACATGCAGACAGTACACTCATACACATAAAAAATAAATTAAAAAAATATTTAATTTAAAAAATAATAATGTTAGTGTAAAAAGCCAGAGGAGATCATATTAGTCTAAAAACCTACTAAAAAATTAGATATATAATATCTCTACATGAGGCCATGTGTATAGCTGAAGGCAATATAGCAAGAAGCAGTGCCAGACAGGAGAAACCTTCATTTTAGTTGTTGGCCACAATAGTGCAAGAGACTCCCAATTGCACAGGCTATTGCCATAGCTCTTGATTACCTCCAAGAATTTGAAGGTAAGACCCCATTGGTAAATACAGGACATAGTTCAGACACTGGAATTTGGAGCAGTAGAGATGGAACTGACCTGGAAACCACTTCCTCTGGTGGTTTTGCAGAGCACTGCACAAACTGGTAAAGGAGGACATCAATCTATGGTACAATCTCAGCTTTAAAGCCTATTAGCCACATCAGTGACCAGCCCAACAAACTATATTGGAACAGTAGTGGCACTTTTATCTTGGGGCTCATCAACCTAATTGGACTTAAAGACTACTCAATGTAAGGAAACTCATGTGTAATACTCTAATCATATCCAAATACACATGGATGGAGAGGACATAGAGCTTAGAAAAAACCCAAGGCTGTCACATCTCTAGACAAATACATTCTTACTATGTGCAAAGTATGGATCCTTATATTTACAGACAAGGATCCCAATTACTACTCATCATCAAAAGAAGCTTCTTTTCACCAGACAGAGACTATTACAGAGTTCCACAACTGGTGACACACATTGTCTGTGAATTATCCAAGTCTAAGTGGCACATCTACAATGCAAACTGTATACCTAAAGCTCACAGGACAGGGGGTCAAGGGATAGAGAGAGCACTAATGCATCTCTCAACTCTCATCAGTGAAGCTCCCTCATGCAACAGAGGGCCAGGAATACAAAAGGACACAAATGGCCAAAACACAGAGAACAAGAGTCTGCAGAGTGTGGCTCCTTGGAAAGAACTCCTATATTAAACTCTACCCACCCAGGGTTCAGGGACTATTTCAGAAGAGGGAAAATAAAGACTGTATAATTATATGAAATGCACAGAGATTCAATAAAACATTGGCTTAAAAAAAGACTATATGAGCCAGGGAGGTGTTGCATGAGCATATAGAAATAGAATCCCATAGGTTCCTGGGACCTTTTTCATATGAACCTACAACAATGGTGTCAGAATGTACAAGACCCATACAAACTCAAGCAGACAGACTCAGCATAGAACTGTAGAAATGAGCAGCAAGCCTCAATCTTAGCCAAAGAGCTAGTGGCAGCTGATTACTGCTAGGTGAGGAAGAGCTGATCTTCTTAAAGAGAGGGACTTTAGATAAGCTGACTAGATGAACTTATACTGAAGCACATCTGAGGACACTGACTTGACTTGACATGCCTTAACACATATGACAGAATGCATGAATTCTAGTCTGGTGGGGGCTATAGGAGAGTGCCAATGGGGAAGAAGGTATAAAGATGATTAAGACGTTCTGAATAAAATACACAAGCATTCAATAATTCACGCCTTTAATCCTAGCACTCAGGAGGCAGAGGCAGGCGGATCTTTGTGAGTTCAAGGCCAGCCTGGTCCACAGAGTGAGTTCCAGGACAGCTGGGACTACAGGGAGACCCTGTCTCGAAAAGACCAAAAAATAAATAAATAAATAAATAAATAAATAAATAAATAAATAAATAAAAAATAATAATAAATAAAAAATTTACAAACAAATGTTGGTAGTAGAGAGAGCTATTGCTGTGAATAACCTGACCATGTTCTTTGGGGGAAAATATGGAAGACTTTGAAACTTTGGACTAGGAAAGCAGTTGAGTTTTGTAAGTAGAGATTAATGGGCCAATCTAATAGGAGGCTGGAAGATAGCAGTGCTGAGACTAATGTGGACTATAGAAGCTGAGCTCAAGAGACTTCAGAGGGAAGCCTGGAATTGAACAGCAGTTGGGTTACAGACCATTCCTGTAATATTTTGGCAAAAAATCTAACAGCCTTCTGCCATATCCTAAGAACTTACCTGAAGCTAGATGAAAAATTTATGAACTAATTTCTTTGGCAGAGGAAATTCCAAGACAGAATAACCTTGAATTTGTGGCTTGGTTATTAGTAGTATCTAATATTCAGGTCTACAATGAAAAAGAGAAAATGGGACAGGAAGAAATACAAAATGTACAGTTTGGAGTGAAAAGAGCACTAGGAAGTTTAATGTTGTAGCTAAGGCAGGTGCAGGAAGAGAGGATGTAATTGTTAAGAAGATTGGCACCATTTAAGAGAAGTGTCCTGCTCTGTGCTGAACAATGGGAAGGGTGGCTTAGAGCAAGACCCCACACAGCTAAGCTTCTAACTTGTGAAAAGAAATGGCCTAAGGAATTTTCTATGCTTAGAAAACAACATACAAAAGCTTCAGCAGACGGGATTCAAGAGAGCAAGAATCCTTCCACCATAACCTCTAGGTAACTTTACCAACCACACCTATGTTAGTGAAACTAGATGTCTTTCTTAGTTTCAACTTTGTTCTTTCATATTTGCAAATCACACATGATACAACCATAGCTAGTTGAAAAATTCCCAAATAAAACTATCCATTGGAAAAGTTGAAAAAAATTAAATAACATATTTCAGAAAACCCAACAACTTGAACTTAGCAATAATACTTTTTCTTTATTTATATCAACTTATGTAAGTTAATTTGATTTTTCATTTTTATTTAAAATACCTAATGTAGATTAGGAAATAAATGAAGTAAAAATTCACAGAAAAGACCCAATATGAAATTATGCCCCAGATGAGCTTTTTTATGAAAGAAAGCCTAACAATTATGGGCAACCAAGATTGGGCCTTAATGTAGAACATTAGGATAGATCACATCATGGCCATATGTGCAGCCATGATAAGACCCTGAAGGGAGAGATGGCTTTCTTTTCAATTCCAACAAAAGGTGTTTCTGACTCTTATAAGTCTTCAGGGGAGGGTGTGCAAACCTTATAGCACGATACCAATGCAGGGCTGGCCTATGTGCACAGAGGCAGGGCATATGGGGACCATAAATTTATCCTGAATTGGGGGATAAGGTGGCAAAGTCACAGCAGGATTTTTCATCAACTATATGTCTCAAACACAGTAACAAGATGTGGCCTGATTGTGAGAGGGAGTAAGAGGCAACTAGAGGGTCTGTGATCTAACAGGCTTCCAATTAAAAGATGAGAAATAAATCATTTCTATTCTAATTTCTTCCCCCAAAAGCAACAGTAAACAACAAAAGAACAAAAATTGAAAGACTCTGCTCTTGCTGACATATGCCTAAAATGTTTAACTGGAGGCATAGAGACCCGACTGTTAAAATAACCACTCTCCTGGTTTTCCTTTAACAGAATTCTACCCAGTGAAATGGTGGAAAATTAACCTATACAGATGGCCAAAAGGCATATAAAATATGCTCTATATTATATGTTGTCTGAGAAATGCAGATTAAAACAGTAGTGAGATACTACCACATGCCCATTGACATGGCTAAAATCAAAAACCCCAACAGCAACAAATGTGGATAAAGAAGCAGAGCAGTCGGAACTCTCATTCATCACTGGCAGGCAAGCCAAACTCAATAGCAGACAATTTGACAATTTCTTGAAAAATTAAATTCTTATCACATGATCCAGAATTCATACTCTTTGATATTTATCCAAGAAAGTTAAGAATTAATGCAAAAAAAAAAAAAAAATCCTGCACATAGATCTTTATATCAGTTTTATGCATACTGTCAGAACTTGCAAGCATCTAAGATGTATTCACCAAATGAACAGATAAACATGCATCTGGTTCATGGCATGTTATTGAATGATAAAAAGCAGTTTAGCACTGAGGAGACATGGGGAGAACTTTAATACACACTATTAGTGACAGAACCAATCTGAAAAGGCCATACAGTGTATGATTCCAACTATAGGCCATCCAGAAAAGAAAGAGCTGTGGAGGCATAAATTAGAAAGAAAAGAGAAGAGGCAGGTTCCATGGAGAGGAGATGCAGGAGCTCGCCCTCCAAAATGAGCTTTATTAGGAGAGATCCTCACAACCAGAGGGGTCATGATCAGACCTGTGTTATTTAAAGTGTAAAGATATTCACATCTGGCAAATTAGAGTTGGTGGAAGGGTTCCTCTATGAGGAGCAAAGAAGCAAGACAAAGGTCAGAGGTCAAAGAAGCAACCACAGGAAAAGAAAGACATCCACACCAATTAACTCCCCTCTCATAGGAGAACATTAATTCACCTGCCAGAGTTTCATAAATCAAAGAACTTGTGGTTTAAACTTGAAAGCAAAATAGAAGATTTTCAAACTCTAAAAGAAGACTACATGCCTAAAATAAACTATAAAATGTTATAAAATGCTGAAAATATAAGCTAAAAAAGAGTAAGTTTTGGGGATGGCAAGATGGTTCAATAAGTAAAAGTATTTGTCTCTAAGCCCCAGAGCCCAAGTTCAATCCCCAAATTCTATGTGAGGAAAAGAGGGAAGCAACCCCCACAGGTTAGCCCTTGACCTTCGTGTGCCCACTGTGGCAGGAACCATAAACATACCCTCTCACACAAAAATAAGTAAATAAATAAATAAATAAATGTAATTTTATTGGGTTCATCACATATAACTATAAACCAGTGTTAATAAAGTTAATTCACCTTTTTCAAGAAAATATTATTTCTTAGATTTCATAAATCATGAAATCTCTCCCCATGCTATAAAGAAGAGACAACAAAAGATTTAGGAGACTAGGAAGGAAGTAGATAAGCAGCCTAACAGAAAGAAGCCATAGGTAAAGTAGAGAATAATGCACAAAAAAGGTCAGCAGGCTTTACTTTTAATTCCAACAGGGTTCCCTCAAGTGCTGTGCTTAGTCAGGCCCAGACCCACATAGCCCTCGACATATCTCAGCTTACAGCTGTGGACTATCAACTCTCTTCTTTGTTTAAGCTGCCCAATTCAAAATTAGAGGAGGGGTACCTGTCCTATACTACCAAGAACACCACATAAAAGACCTAGCACCCCCCCTCACTAAGGAGCTTTGGATATTTTGGGTTTCCAAATTACTTCTCCACTTGTGGAGAATTTTTCTCTCTGTATGTGTGTTTCTTTACTTTTAATAAAGTTCATTACCTATTGTGTTCAGTTGTCAGAGAAACCAAACATGATCAAGACCCCAAGATGCGAACAATGACAGGTAACAATATATGTAGTAGAAGTAAATGGAAATAAAAGGAATCGAGAGCCAATGGTTCTTATTAGACCTGGATACACACAAACCTGTGCAGAATAACTGAACTATGCCGACAGTCACAGACACCACCACCACAGCAACCATCTGCCATAAATCCTCACATGAGAAAGCATAAGCATTTATGCCATGAGAGCAACAAGAACAAGAAATGGAAAGAAACTGTAAGGTGTTTTCAGTTATAGTCTCTGGTCACACAAAATAAAGCAGAACAAAACTATTGCAGATCTAAGTTTCCTGATTTTCCTGATTCATGTTAGCTCTAGTAGAAATGTGAAAGCCTGACAAAAATGTAGCTCATATCTGCTTTACACATACCACATGAACATGTGTGTGTGTGTGTGTGTGTGTGTGTGTGTGTGCCTCTACATGCATATATGGGTCCACGTGCATGTGCGGAGGTCAGAGGACATTCTCACGCCCTCACCTCCTACCTTGTTTGAAACAGAGTCTCAATGCCATTTATACACCATGCTAGCTAGACTGAGAGTTCAGAGATTCCCCTCTCTCTGAACCTGAGAGCACAGGGATTTCAGATACACAAGCAAGCAGGTCTGACTTTGACTTGGGTTCTGGGGATCTGAACCCATGTTTTCACACTTAAGGGGCTACAGGGAGACCCTGTCTCGAAAAGACCAAAAAAAAAAAAAAAAAAACAAATGCCTTACCTAGCCCTGCACACTGTATATAGTAAATGAAAGCAAGCAAACATCTCATTCCAATTTAAACTAATAAAAATTAGACTTTGAAGTATAAGTATTCTAAGTATTATGAAAGTAATATAAATTAAGTTTATAATAAAATCAAATTTGCAAGTATTAGAAAGTGAAGATTGAATTTCATGCTTATTTAGTGCAGGCATTCTGATACACTGGTGCTGGGGACCAAGGTGAGCTGGCTCTTGAGAATATAACATAGTAATAATCACAACTGAAAATGTCCACTCTGACTTTTGGGAGGTGTCCAATATGCGGAAAAGAGGGACAGGAGAGGGTGGTTTGGAAGACAGCGTGACTAGAATGCATTATACCTGTGTGTGTGAAAATGTCATAATGAAACATGCTATTTTATACTATTAATATGTGCTAATTAAAAATTAAAGCTGGTGGAGCTGGAGAGATGGCCTAGTGGTTAAGAGGTTAAGAGCACTGACTGATCTTGCAGAGGACCTGGGTTCGACCCCCAGCACCCACATGGCGGCTGAGAACCGTCTGTAACTCCAATTCCAGGAGAGCTCCAGTTACAGGAGAATCCGAGACTCTCTTCTGACCTCCGCGGAATTGCACGACAAGGGTGCACAAACCTACATGCAGACAGTACATTCGTATAAATAAATAAATAAATAAATAAATAAATAAATAAATAAATAAAATTAAAAAAAAAAAAAAGCTGGGCTTGGTAACACGTCTTTAATCAGAGCGTGGGAGGAAAGACAGGTAGATCTCTGTGAAACTGAGGCCACCCTGCATAGGCCAGCAAGGGCTACAGGGAGAACTTGTCTCAAAAAGACCCTCCCAAAATGTTAAAACAAGATGCTTACCAGGCGTGGTGGCACATGCCTTTAATACTAGTACTTGGGAGGAAGAGGCAAGCCGATCTTTGTAAGTTCAAGGCCAGCCTAGTCTACAGAGCGAGTTCCAGGACAGCTGGGGCTACAGGGAGACCCTGTCTTGAAAAGATAAAAAAAAATAAAAAATAAAAAAATAAAAAAACCAAGATGTTGTATGAGGAACTTCATTGTCCTTAGATCTTGGTATCTGCATGGGGTCCTAGTACTACTTCTCTGTGTAGACAGGACAACTACATGGTGTGTACTATATAAACATATAATTACTTTTTTAAAAATTATGAGACATAGCTACTATATTTCATTCTTAAGTTTTAGAAAATGTAAATCAACAAAATGTTTCTGTGTGCTCTTATTTCAGTACTCAAACAAGACATAAAATATGTATACATAGGTTACTATTTTGTCATGAGTATGAGGGTTTGGGGGCATGCACATGCCACAGTCCATATGTGGGAGTTGCAGGACAGTTTTTAGCTTTTAGTAGTCGGTTCTCTCCTTCCTCTTTAGGTCCTGGTCATCAAACTCAGGTCTTTGGGAATGTGCAAAAAGCACTTTTACCTGCTAAGCCACCTCCTGGCCCACAAGTATAAGTGTATTTGTATATGCAAGCACCTTGTGTTCAGTGGCCACTTCTAATAGAGATTAGGCACCGAGCACAGAGAGGGATTAAATTGGCCCAGGAATTATTTTCATGCATAACTGTCCTAAGTCTTCTAATGAAACAGCATCATTGATTGTACATTTTTATCAGTTCCATCATATGTGTAGGTTGGTATGTTCAATGTTTAATTTCCTAAGCCTAATTTTTTTATACCTGTGAAATTGGGAACAAAACAAAAATCTTGGAATATCACATTGAGACCTATGTGTCTGCAAGTTTGTGTGTCATATATAACAAGGAACAAACCCAAACTGGGCTGCTAGAAACTCTGTCTCCTGAACTTATTCTTATGTATACTGGTTTATTTTCTGTGATGTGGTCTTGCTATGTACACAGGTTATTCTGAAGCTTCTAATCTTCCTGCCTCAGTTTCCTGAGAGCTGGGATAATAAGCATGAACCATCATAACTAGCTTTCTTATTTATTGCATAAGACTTTCCTCTCATTTTAAGAATTATATATTACATAATTTCTTATTTATGTATTTATTATTATGTGTTACATTTTGTAGGATGTTGTCTTCAATCACAACATTATTAGTCTAAAACCCATTATAGAAAAAACTAAAATATTTTTCCAGCTCTAACACATAATGAACTTTAATTACACATTCCCATAATTACCCTGGAAAAATCTTAGTGCTCTGTATTAACTCTTCAGCATCAAAAAGACATAAAAGTCTACTAAGGAAAGGGTCTGGGCACAAACTAAGAGGCAAATTTAGATGAATCTAACATCTAACATCTAACATGTACCTAAACAGGGCACAGGATATTTCTCTGACAAAAGGATAGTAAAATGCTCAGTGGAAGATACAAATACATAGAATTCTCCTGAGGCAGGGATCAGAGTAGCAGAGCCAAAGGTCTGTTCAGGGAGCACACACTTAGGCCACAGCAGTAAGGGAGCCACAGACTCACGATAAGAAACAGGGCCATATGTTCACCTTTACAAATCTTTCAAATGTTTTTTATTTTAAATATTGTTTTTCTTTCATAGCATTCTTCAAGTTTCCCTGGGATTAACTGCAAATTCTAGCTCATTAAATCATGGGAGCAGAGCCAATTAAAAACAGCTAAAACGTGAGTGAAGTTGATGTCTACTCTATAAGCTTTCCTATTTCTTAGTTTATTTCACAGACTCTCTGTGTCATAGAATGCACACAGCACTCCCTAGCGTCGTGCTTTACTAGGTTCCAAGAAAAGAAATGAAATATATAGTTACAAACCACAGAGATTTAATTGAAGATATCCACAAAACTGTCTCTTCAGTGAGAACTCCTCTTTTATCTTTAGCTTTAATGAGGACACATCCTGTCTCAACACTCAGCTGGGGGAGAGATTCGTATGTTAGTGCTTCTGATAGCACTGGCAGATTTACAGAGATCAGGAACACCGACAAGATGTTGATGGCCTTCACCTTACTGTTCTACATCTTCCTTACAGTGACAGCCCCATGGCCTTCAGCCTGGTACTAGGGACATTTGACTTTTTTATCTAACAAATGTTTTATGCCTCCAATCAATCAAGTCCTATATCCTCTGACCATTACCAAACTATTCTTTATATTTTTTTAATTAATTTTATTTATTTCTGTATGTGTATGAATGTACTGCCTGCATGCAAGTTTGTGCACCCGTGTCGTGCAATGCCGCGGAGGTCAGAAGAGGGTGTCGGATTCCCCTGGAACTGGAGTTCTCCTGGAACTGGAGTTTCAGACGGTTCTCGGCCGCCATGTGGTTGCTGGGGATCGAACCCGGGTCCTCTGTAAGAGCGGTCGGCGCTCTTAACCGCTAGGCCATCACTTTATGATCCAAAAAAGCATCTAACTTTCTCTTTTCTAATTTTCTAAGGTATTCGGATATAGAATGGGGTGCTTGAACACCTGTGAAAAGCTTATGGGTTAATGGGGCTGGAGAGATGGCCTAGCGGTTAAGAGCACCGACTGCTCTTACAGAGGACCTGGGTTCGATCCCCAGCACCCACATGGCGGCCGAGAACCGTCTGAGACTCCAATTCTAGGAGAGCTCCAGCTCCAGGGGAATCCGAGACCCTCTTCTGACCTCCGCGGCATTGCACGACACGGGTGCACAGACTTGCATGCAGACAGTACATTCATACACATACAGAAATAAATAAAATTAATAAAAAAAAATTTAAAGAAAAGCTTATGGGTTAAATTTACGAGTTGTCTGTCTTTCATTGGCTAGTTACCTCCTAAAATACTTCCAAGACACAAATACTACCTTATGTCATCAAGGTAAGCTCTTCTAGTTCTATTCTTGCCCAAGTCTCTCAAACTCACACTGAGAAAACTAAAATTAACAAGCATTCAATGACCAGTTCTTATCTCTACATACTTGCATGAATTACATTGAATTCCAAATGTAGTCTCATGGACTGTGTGCTATGATTAGTTGATTATTCATATGAAAGCTGCATGAGGTCAGAGAGGTGAGCCAAAGGCAAACAGTCGGTGAGCAGCTCAGCTGAGAGCAGCTCGGCTGAGAGCTGATGACTTCAGGGACCTGTTATCTCCGACCTAGCTAGGTCTAATCGTACTCAGAAATCTGTGTTCAAATGTAGGTGGGTAGAATCTGGCTCCACTGTGTCTTGTTATGTGCTGTGGGAAATGGCTCTACTTACAGGTAAGCATTATTTAAATGATTGAGTCAATATTGCTTTTTACCTGAAATTTGACTAATGCTCTTCACTTAACAGGTGAACACTATTAGTGTTATTAGTATGATAACTGAAATTTATTTTGACAGACACATTGTGTCCATTTAGCAAAACAACAGCAGCAGCCCCCTCCAGCCCCCAACCTATGACCTCCCCAGCCACAGGCTTTTGACTAGATTTACAGAACAAAAGTGAATTCCCCCTGGTGTGGAGGGGTCCCAAATCCAAGCAGAAAATGGTTAGTTACCGTCATAAGATTCATGCCACAACTGCATGGACATGCAGTCCTTGCCACCATGCCTTGCTCTTTCTGCGTGGGTTCTGGAAATCAAACTTAGGTTCCCATGCTTACAGAGCAAGTACTTTACTAAGAGCCATCTTTCTAGCCCTGTGGTGTTTTTTCAATAGAAATTTTATCCAATTGCATATCCCAACCTCTATTGTGTTTGCTTGCTAATGTGAACACTCTGCATCATTATCAAACCACCTCACATACACATTCTTTCATGTGTGCCCAGGATGATGTCTTGGAAATTGAATCCAAACAGTGAAATTTGTGGATTGATTGTCATCTGTTCTGCAAAAGAAAATTCCAAAGGTCTTTTGATGCACTTTTGATATTCACTTAATGAAGATTTTAAAACCAGATCATTGGAGTTGGGGAGATGACTCAGTGGGTGACGTGTTTGCCTTGCAACCATGAAGGGCTGAGTTCTGATCCCAGCAGCCATATAAAAGCCAGGAGTGGTGTTGCACATTGTAACTACAGTGCTAGGGAGGCAGAAACAGGAGGAACTGTCCAGCCAGCCTAACCCAGTTGATGTGCTCCATGTTTAGTGAGAGATCCTGTCTCAAAAAGAAAGATGGAGAGTGTTTGACAAAGACACTGGATGTCGACTTCTGGCCTCCATAGGCACATGCACATGTGAGCACACACAAATGTGTATACATCTACACAAAGATGCACAAACAACACACACACACACACACACACACACACACACAGAACCAAATCATTTATGCAATCCCAGAAGACAGACCCTACTGCTTCAGATACAGTGAAACTGTTGTGTAAAGATTTTACGGCAACTATACCATTACCAAGCCTTTAGAGATTGGCTAATATCTAAAAGAGCTGATGGTACTCTATAATAGATGGCACACTATTATTGCTTTCTAGATGTTTATTGTAATGGAATAAACTACGATGAATCCTGAAGGTTCGTTGGTACAATTTCACAGCATTTCTACTGTGATTGACCAGGAGATAATGCACATCACTTTTACAACTCTGCCACCTTGTAGAAAGGAGCCAGAGAAGTCTTTTAATGGGGTAATAGTTGTTCAGTCGATCTTGAAAGCTCAGCTACTGCTGTATTTCATTGTGCATGTGAGGTCTCTCTTCTTCTGTAATAACAGTTACATTTTATTGGCTTAAGCCCCCTTCTAACTCCCCAGACCCCAAGAAAGCATCCTTCAGTTCTATGTTCCTTCTCAATATTGAGCAGTTATTCACTCCAACCAAGGGTTTCTATTAGTCTCCCACTCTGAAAATGGCTATTTATTTGAGGTGTGGCATTTCCAAAGAAGGAAAGAGGCATTTACTCCATAAAGCTTCTGGAGTGCACTGGAAGGCAAGGGTCTCGTGTTGACTGAGCACCTGTTCTTATGGTTTTTGTCAACCTGACAGATTTAGAATCACCATGGACACTGAGCTCTGAGTGTGTTCATAAGAGGTTTTTTAGATTAGGTTAACTGAGGTGGGAAGACTTACCCTAAATATGTCGGCAACATGGGCCATGATTGTGGACTGAAGAAGAAGAAAACAAGCTGAGCACCGCACTCATCTCTTGGCTTCCTGACTATGGATGCAACGTGACTAGTTGCCTCACACTCCTGCTGCGGAAACTTCCCACCATGACGGACTGCACCTTCAGCCTGGGAGCCCAAATAAGCCTTTCCTCCCTAATTTGCCTTTGTCAAGTACTTGGTCACAATATCAAGAAAAGCAACTAACACATTTTCTATGCACAATGGTGCCAGGCATGGAGCAGGGCTCCATTTTACCCTTCCTGTCCCTTGTGCATTCATGTTTCTAATCCTTATGAAAACACTCCAATCTGATATGGAAAACATCACTTTTTATTATAGGAGAAAAGGCCAATTGATAGCTATTGAAATTAATTCTCAAGACAGCTAATGAGTCTCAGAGCTGGGATTTGAACCCAGTTGTAACTTATACACAAATTTATTTATCACAGCACCAGAGGAAGGAGAAAATAACCCATAACGCATACAAACATGTAATATATACATACATATGTAATTATAGAATTAGGATCATGTGCCATTTGTAGAAAATATGTTTATGATGGAATTATCAAAATAGTAAGTAGTTTACTGGGGATCCAGGTTGAGCACAAAAATCCACTTAAGAGTCACATAATACTTGAGTCAAAACAGACTGCAGATACAATTGTAATCACACAGGATCACATTCCTTAGTGACAGGGTGGCTGTTTGGGTTGCATAATTCACCACATAACAAATCGCCTCAGTATGTCTCAGGATTCATTAAGCAACATGTGACAATATACAGTATTTGTGTGTGTATGTGTGTGTGTGTGTGTGCGTGTGTGTGTGCATGTGTGGGGAGGTGTGTGTGTGTGTGTGTGTGTGCATGTATGCACACCATGTATTTTGAGGCCGGAAGTCAAACATTAAGTGTCTTGGTCAACTTCTCTCCACCTTATTTTTGTGAAAAAGGCTTCTCACTGAACCTAGACTAGCTGGCCAGGGAGCCCCAAGCATCCTCCTGTCTCCCTAGCACTGGGATTACAAGGCTGTACCACTATGTCAGCTTTTCACCCCCAAACCGAGGATCTGAAGTCGGTCTCCATGCTTGTGCAGCAAGTCCTTTAGCATCTGAGTCATTTCCCCAGATCCAGTACACATTATTTCATTTCAGTTTTATTGGCTTTATTTTAGGCCAGCAATATTCTGTACTCTTAAGTACTCCTTTAGAAGCACTCCATTCTTTCAGAATATGAAACAAAACTGACAAGAATGTGGTAAAAATTGTCAAATAAATAATATGTCAAATATTGTTTTTGCCTTATTGTATATGGCATGAAGAATGGTACAGTTGGAAAATTGAGTGCTTTTCTCATAATGCTAGAGGATAATATGCAAACCGCTAAGGGAGAAAAATCATTCAGTGGTCCAGTCTGACCCTGAAGCCTAATGACCATTAACAACTGGCAGAGCAAAGTACCTCTACTGGTGTGGTCAGGGCTAATCAAAAGCTATCTAACAGGATTCAAACTCCTCTCAATGAGAGTGAACTCATGGATGGCACTGTAAACTCAGCCAAGTACATATAGCTGGAGAGGATGTAGACCCTAGAGAAAACCTTATCTCTGTCATATCTCTAGACAAATGAAATTTCTTACCATATGTTATATTCGGATCCTTATATTTACAGACAAGCATACCATACATCACTCATCAGAAAAGCTTATTTTTTACAACAGATAGAAGCTACTGTAGAATCCCATAACTGGTCACACAAAAAGAATATGCATCTGAGAGATGCCCAGTACTAGGTGACACATCTACAGTTGAACCTGTACACCTAAGGCTCATGGAACATAGTGGAATGAGGGGTAGAAGAGAAAATGAATGCAGCCTTCACCTCTCACCAGTGAAGCTTCCTTATACAACAGTGTGGTGCATACAGTAGGCCACAACTGGCCAAGTTTTAAAGAATAAGATACCGCAGAGTGTGTGTTCCTGGATAGGACTCCTATATTAAACCTCACCCACCCACAGCTCAGCATGAAGGGGTGGAAAGATTGTAAGAGCCAGGACTGGTTCGTGAATATAGGAGAGCAGAGGCTTTCAGGCCACTGGAAGCTTGCACATGTGAACTTGTGGCAATTGTGGCATCAAGCACTCAATCAGACAAAGGCCCAGAGTGGAGCGAGAGAAATTGGTGGGCTGGCCATACACTGAGAATTATTGGAGATGGATTGCTATTGGGTCAGGGATAGTATGCCTTACAGTCTGTAGATGAGCTGACTAGACTCCAGTAGATGAACTTGCACTGAAGGACACGCAGGTACAAATGCATGACTGGAGAGGACTTAACACATATGGCAGAATACATGAGGTCTGGTGGGGATTGGGGGGGGGGATGGATGGGGGAGGGGGTTGAAATTTGGTTAAGAACTGTTGTATGAAATGTACCAAAGCTCACTAATTTTTTTAAAGAAAGAAATTTGAGAGCTTTTATGCCAAAATCTTCATTTAAGACAACACATCGAACAAACCTGTGCATCTTTACCTAAGGATGAAACATAAAAATTATACAGGTCTCTACTTCCCAGGCCAACCTTTCCGCTACATTTTTTTCTTTTGAATGAAGCAGTTTACCCATTCAGCCAGCACTTTTTCACTGCGTTTTGATGAAAAATTCCCAATTCCTTATCTAATTAGTTAACCGTCCTAGACAGTTAAATGACCTTAAGTCCAGTGCTTCTGCAGATTATGAATTAGAATGTCACTTAGTCACTCATTTTCTGCAAGAAATGGAGCCTTCTGCTCCTGTGGTGCCACATTTCCTTTGTATTTCCTCATTGACTTTTCCTCAATCATGCACGTTGATGCTTTGTCGAGATCACACTTCCCACTGGGATATTATAATGACATCAGTTTGTTCATTTCAACAATAGGCATTTACTAAGCGTCCAGTGTGTATAAGGCTTAACCCTAGCTTCTGAGGAATCACTATCACCTAATGAGGAAAGAGATGTGAAAACAGCTAAGTAATTAGATGATTGCAATACTTTCATTCCATTAATTCAGTAATGATTTATTGAACCACCACCTGATGCTGAGCATGGAGATAAATCATGAACTAAAGCAAATGGAATTCCTGGCCCACTGATGAAGGCAAAGGTTAATACAATCATAGGAAACAGGCACAAAATTATTATCAGGACAAGTGACAGGAGGGAGGGATTCAGAGTATCGTGAAAGAAATCCACAGACAGATGGACCAAAGCCAGAAACATTGGGCAGAGAGATGAAGCAGTTAGTAAAGTGCTTGTGATATAAGCAGGAGATCCTGAGTTTGAGCCTCAATACCCATATAAAGAACCAAGTCTCCACAGTACACCTATAAACTCAGCACTGGGGAGGCAGACAGTAGGTCCCCCTGGGGCTACTGGCCAACCAGTTTATCCAAATCAGTAAGCTTCAGGTTCAGTGGGAGATCCTGTCTCAAAGAATAATCTGAAGAACAATTGAGGAAGATACCAATGTTGACTACTAGCCTCCACATGTTTATAAACACACACACACACACACACACACACACGCACATGCACACACGTATCCACATGTGGAGAGAGAAGAGAGAGAGAGAGAGAGAGAGAGAGAGAGAGAGAGAGAGAGAGAGAAACGAAAAGTTAAGAAAGGCATCTAAAGAAAAATTTCAATTTAGAAAGAACTGTGTGTGTGTGTACGTGCACATACGTGAGCACACACACATGCACACACTCTACTATACTGTAACACAAACTAAAAATTTTATGCAGGTAAGAAAACTATTACAATAAAAACTGATTACAGGGAAAGCCAGAGAACAAGGGGGAGGAAAAGATTAGAGGAAGGTCAGTGTGAATTCTTACCAATCACACATGCCCTGTGCTTATGACTTGGAATAGAGGTCAGGAGTGTGTCACACAGAAGTTGACCGATGCACAAATTTTAATGCCCTAACTGCTACTTACTTTTATCTTTCCTTAATTTACTAAAACTTACTTTAAACTCATAGTCATTTATTTCAGAAAATTTGTGTGTCTAGTTAAGTTTCAGTGTGAGGATTCCAACAATTTGGAAATATAAACTGGCATAAGTTCTTTACAATACAATACTCCCAATAATTTTTCCCCTTGAAAATTTACAGGGTGATTCTCTTGAGTACGAGGAATTTCATGGGAAGTAGTACCTCTTTGTTTTGTTTTTGTATGTGCATATATGTGCATGTTTTTATTAGAGCACAGACATGCCACAGTGGATGTATGGAGGCCAGGGGATAAGATCAGGTACTGGTTCTTGCCTTTGCCATGTTGGGGACAAGGTCTCTTGTTCACTTATGTGTATGCCATGCTAGCGGGAACTTCTTGGGATTCTCCTGTCTCTGCCTCACCTCATGCCATAGGACCACTGGGATGAGAACCATGTGCTGCAGTGCCTTTCCCTGCATTTTGGATCCAAATCATGTTCTTATATTTGCATCTTACTCACTAAGCCATCTCCCCATCCAAAAACAGGGCCTCCTGCAACAATCAAGCCCAACTTCAGCAGCAAAAGAGTAATGGGAAAAACAAATATTAAATACAGTTTTGCTAACCATGGCTCTGTCACAAAGACAGATGACCAGCTCTAAGAATTCATTGTGGCCAATCAAAGACAGAGAGAGCAAGTCTCATGGTCTTCATGCATTCAACAAATAACTATTAAATGTCTGTTAAGTACAACACAGTGCACCAAGCAAAAAGTTACTTGATCTTTAAAAAAATTACAACTCCAGAAATATTCTTTATTTGACTTTTGTACTAAATCAGACTAACCTTTTCTTCTCTACCCTTCTCAGAACTTCCTCCTTCACACCCATATGCACAGTATTCTTAATTAGTGAGATTGCCCTTTATTCTTTATTGCTAAGAGTATGGAAAAAAGTAAAGCCCATGTAACTAAGAACAAACACAGTCTGTTTAGTCATAAATTTCTGTAGCAAGGGAGTTGGCCAACAGCCCTTGAGTTTGGCAGAGACCCAAAGGAAGGCAGGGACATGGGGAAGCATTAAAATAAAAGAGGAAAGACAAAGGAGAGATTGAAGTCTCACTGACTGGAAGTGGGCATAAAGGAATGGAAGTGAACTAATCAGAAATAAATCATTTTAAGGATCAGTTTGGGAACCACATTAGACTATCCCTGGTTAGTCAAGAACTAGAAGCAGGTCACAGATGTGGGGAAACTAAGGAGGATAGAAGTTGGATAGAACCCATCTGAGCATGCTCAGTGAGCTCTTGATTCTTTGCGTCCCTATTCATGTCACCTTTACAGATTTTATGGGTCGAATTCTGGCAGGTGACACATAGCCCCCAAATAACCTTAACTTTCTCTTGAAAGTTTCCTGAAAGTTGTTTATGTCACACTGTGTTAGCTACTTTACTTCTTGCTGTGACCCTAATACTTTACAAGTAGCAAACTTAAGGGAAAAATGGTTTGTTTTGGCTGAGTTCTAGGAGACGCAGTCCACTATGATGGGGAAGGCATGGCAGCAGGAACTTGAGGCAGCAGGTTGCATTGCACCTGCAGTGAGGAAGCAGAGAGATGGATGCTGGTGCTCAGCCTCCTTTTTGTTTATTTGGAGCACTGCGTCTGCAGTGAGGAAGCAGAGAGATGGATGCTGGTGCTCAGCCTCCTTTTTGTTTATTTGGAGCACTGCATCTGCAGTGAGGAAGCAGAGAGATGGATGCTGGTGCTCAGCCACTTCCTCCTTTTTATTGGAGCCCTCAACCCTACATCCAGGCTGGATCTACTCACTTCTTTTAGCCCAGTCTAGAAACTCTGTTACAAAGACTTATCTCCTAGGTGATTCTAGATCTTGTCAAGTTGCCAGTCAATATTAACTATTACATATTAACTAGTTTATGGAGAAATTAGAAGTGATTTGATACTATCAGGCATAGTATCACGTACTTAGAATCCCAGCCCTTGGGAAATGGAGGCAGGAAGGATTGCAAATTAAAAGGAGCTTAATTTACATAGCAAGTTCTAGCCTGCTCTTGGCTATAGACAATGGCCCTGTTTCAAAAACCCAAAATATGGGCTAGAGAGATGGTTCATCATTTGAGAACACTTGCTGTTATTCCAGAGGACCCAAGTTTGTTTTCCAGCACCCACATGAAGCCTGATAACCATCCATAATTCCAGTTCCAGTAGATCTGATGCCCTCTTCTGGCCTCTATAGGCATCCCATGCATGTGATGCACTTACAAGCAGGCAAGACATTCATACACATAAAATAAAAATTAAAAAATATTTTAAAATATAAAATACAAAAAGAATGAAAAATAACCCGGTTCTTTCAAATGGCCCTGTTGGGAGTGCCAGAAGTAATGTGAGTGAATTGTGTGCAGTTGTGAGACCTTCCCTTTCAATATCAAGAGCTACTCATTGATATTTTATAATGGCATCTTTTAAATTTTATGGGTTTAATTTAGTAAGATTGTAACTTTGGTTGAGGTTCTTGCTTTCAATGGTGTGCTAAAACACTTTTCTTTTTTTATTGGCATTTTGTATATTTCATACATCATTTTTCATTCCAGTTTGGATACCTTTCCCTCTCCCTGCCCCTCCCCCCACCCCAGGTTATACATTCTGCCACACATGTCTTTCATCTTTCTCTCAGTGTTTCCATTGATTTTTTTTCTGCACAGGCTTGTTGTTTTGAGCAGAAGTTAACTGTATCAGTCAGTTCTTTGACCCAGTCCTTATGTTGTTGTTCTCTCCTCTTTGTATTACTCCAAATTATGCCTATGTAAACAGCACATATGTATCAAAATATGCCCTCTGGAAATAAACTATATGTTAATTCCTAATTATGTTTTGGGGTTCACATTTTTCCCTTTAATTTTATATTACTCTAGAATATGAATACATATCTTCCACCCATATATGGTAATTACAATGTGTGAATATAAGTGGTAGGTCAATTCTAGAGCCCATTAAGAGATTGACATAACTAAAAATATTTTCTTATCTACCATTTTATCTGAATATTTCATAGGCCTCAGTCTTTATAAAAAAAATCACCTTTGAGAAGTAGGAATACATATGAAGTTCCTTAACTTTTCCATTTGTGAGTGTGAGTGTGTGTGTGTGTATGCGTGTGTGTGTGTGTGTGTGTGTGAGTGTGTAAGCATGGAAGACAGAGATCAACTTCATGTCATTCCTCAGGAACCATCCACCTTGTTTTCTAAGAGTCTCTTACTGGCCTGAAGCTCATTAATTTGGCTAGGCTGGCTGGCTAGAAAGCCCCAGGGATCTGCCGGTTTCCACAACTCCAGTGCTAGAATTATGAGCACATGTCACCACAGCAAGTTTTTCTTTGCTGTGGGCAGTGAAGATCAAACTTAGGTCCTTGTGCTTGTGTAGCAAGCATTTCACTAGCTGAGCTCTCTCTCTCCAGCCAGCTTGTCCTTTTTTGACAGAGGTTCCATCAGAAGCAAGAAACTTTTTTCTTTCCAAAATATCTCAAAGTCATATACTCACTTAAAACCATGTCTGTTATTTATGACATATTAGCTCTCTTTTCCTTGACCAGTCTGCACTCTACTAAATGCAGAAATTTCTGCCAGGTGGGTTGACTTTGCCCCAAGGGAAGGGCTATAGTTCTTGCTGTCCAGCAGTTTGTATGGTGCTCTCTGGCACCATGAAGATCAGCTCTTGATTTGCAGTGCAGGGTCTCACCCTGCTGGCATAGCCCTCTTGAAAGCCTGTACTTTGGGCTTTGAGGGATAATCTTTTTTTTTTTTTTTGTCTTTTTGAGACAGGCTTTCCTTGTAGCTCCAGCTGTCTTGAGACTCACTGAGTAGACCAGGTTGGCCTTGAACTCACACAGATTCACCTGCCTCTGCCTCCCAAATGCTGGGATTAAAGGTGTGCACCACCATGCCTGGCTAGAGGGATAATCTTCTAACCAACATTGAGGCTCTTGCTTTCAATGGTCTGCTAAAGAACTTTTCTCACTCACCATTTTATATGAATCTTTCACAGGCCTCAGTTTTTATAAGAATCACCTCTGGGAAGTTGGAATACATATGAAGTTCCTTAACTTGCCCATGTGTGAGTGTGAGTGTGTGTGTGTGTATGTGTGTGTGTGTGTGTGTGTGTGTGTTTCTGTACAAGCATGGAAGACAGAGATCAACTTCATGCCATTCCTCAGGAGCCATCCTTCTTTTTTTCTGAGAGTCTCTTACTGGCCTGAAGTAAGAGACTGGTCTTCCCTGGGACTCACACAAAAGAGTGAGATGTGGGATCTTTACTAACAGGTAATTTTCCCATTATGAAGTTCCCCTTCTGGAAGAGGCAGGAGTATGGTAGAATTTAATGTGGTAGTGATGAGTGCTCATGTGAATCATGAGGCAAATTTGGATATTTTAAGTCTTTAAGACCTATGGAGGATGCAGTTTTGCCAACAGTTAAATAAAAACCATTGGTAGATAAGGTTTCAGTGTCAGCTCTAGAGAGCCCTACCAGGAGTTGTTGACCAGGAAGGCATTAAAAGCCCCCCAAACAAAGGCCATTTTGTCTATAACTTTGGGTGCACACAAGAAATGGACAGTAAGACCCTATTTATAAAGATATGGTGTGATAAGAGCATGAAAAAAATTATGCTGAGACCCTACACTGCAAATCAACAGCTAATATCCATGGTGTGACAGAGCACTATATACACCACTGCAAAGGAATGGTTTCTGTAGTGCTACACTTTTACATGCCAAAGAAGATATAGTACAATAGTGGCAGCCTGATAAATGTACACCCCAGTTTTATCTATGTCCCACTCCCTGGTAGGGTATGACACACAGATGACACTGTAGCCTTGGTGCTCCTAATGTCAGGAGGCTCTACTGACCATATTATAAAGCTATTGGCATCCCTTTATCAAAGAGTTATAATGCCCCAACTAAAATAATCCAAGGATATGTGTCTGTACCCATAGAGTAACTTGTTATACTCTTTAATATTTTTTAATATTTTTGTTTTATTACTAGAATTAAAAGGAGACTGCTAAATGACCCACCAGTCCATTACAAACAGAACTTGGACAGTCCCAAGAGTCTGTCGTGTCACCTCAGAAAAAGAAAATTGGATCTTCTATCACTTACTCTCTTTCACCCTCCCCTCCAAAGCACAGGGACTCTCACAGAAGAGGTTGTCATGTAAGGTTACAAGGGCCAAGGAGGAAGGACAAATTGTAAGATCACAGCAAAACCAGACTGTTTTTTTTTTCTTCTATCTTTTTAATTTGATCAACATGTTTGTATAAGCAAACCTCTTCAACTAAACTTGGGGACCTTGGGTTGTACAAAAACTGAACTCAGATGTTAACTAATTGGGTTTATATGGTCACTCTTTATGTTTATTGCCTATGTGTACTTACTGGTCAAATAAATAATAAAAAAAATTTTAAGACCTATGGAAGATATTGCCTTTTTACCATCTATATATCCCACTCCCACTCCCCATATAAAGGCAAAAAGATACAGACTACACTTGCCTTGACACATCCAGAAAAAGAAAAATCAAAGACACCCTACAATGCACAAAATGGCTTAAGACAGAATGGGTTACATCATTTCTACTTGGGTTAGATTTTGAGGCAAAACTTGGAATAATATAGTGGTGGGAATGATGCCCTGAACAAGACAAGTTTTGTCCTCTTGGTGTCTTTAAAAGAAAGATGTAAGTACTATAACTAGTCTATGGGACAAGAAGACTTTTGGATAGAGAGCTTTTCTTTGCTGATTTGAGTCCTGGACTCAGAGGATATTGGGGAATTTTTGATGTACAAAACTCTCACCTCAAAGGGGATAAGAGATAGTTTATTTTGGACCCAAATATAAAATGGCTTGAGAATACAGATTTAGGTCACCCTAAATTTAATATTGTAACATGATAACATATTGATGAAGTTTTTGTAATAACAACAAAGAAAATCATATATCAAGGCACTTTTCAAATATACTGGTAGAAATACGAGATAGTTGGATGAATAAGAGTAGGTAAATCTCTGCAGCAGTCTCGGGTACTATCTGATGATATTTATAGCCTTTTACAGGTTGGTGGGAGCTAGGTGTCTGTTAAATTCCAAAAGATTTACCTAGTAGTAGTCACAGACATGTTATATCTCACACAAGGGAGGGCAAATAAATGGCTAAGAGGATAAAGTAACCTGAGATAATTTGGCTCTCAACTTGCAACATCCCAAACTCTCCACAATCATTAATGCTCTAATCAGTTAATAAGCCTTGCTTCATTCAGATTCCATGAAATGTGCAGCTTCTTTTCAAGTTTTTTTTAAGAAATATATCCAACTATTTGGTAAGATCTACTTGTATTTTCAGAGAGTCTAATTCATTTTTATTTCTATTTCAGTGGAATTTTCACTCATGTGTGCTGTCCAAATTATTATTGAGGTTGTTGTCAAATGTGAGAGGGAAGATGAAGGTATATCCATACCAGATATAGCCATGTAGTCATCAGGAGGGAAAGTAGCTACAGCCTCGAATAGCAGTCTTTCTGAACCAAATATCATACTACAATTCCCTTTGCAAATTAGTCTCTCTCTCTTAAAATTTCGGGGCTCAAATCACTGAGCCAGAACCAATGTTTGGCAGTTGTTCTAGATTGTTTTCAATCACTGTGAAAAAAACACTCTGACCAATACCAACCTGTGGAATAAGGGTTTATTTAGCTTACATTTCCCAGGTAAAGTTCATTACTCAGGGAGACCAAGGTAGGAACTCAGGGCAAGTACTTGGACACAGGAGCTGAAGAACAGGCCATGGAGAAATGTTGCTTACTGGCTTGCTCTCCTGGCCCATGCTCAGCTTGCTTTCTTATACAATACAGAACAACCTGCCCAGGGGTAGCACTACCCATGGTGGGCGAGACCCTTGGGTATCAACAATCAAGAAAATATCCCACAAACATGGCCACAGGCTGGTCCAACAGAAGCAATTCCCCAATTACGGCTCCCTCTACCCAGGTGTTGGTACTAAAGCTATCCAGCATACCAGTCACGAACCAAAAAGTTATAAACAATAGAGGAAAGACAGAGAAAAACTATGGGTTATTTGAAATACCCACCTGTGCAAGATATTTAGTCTGAGGAAGAGCCCGAACAAAGGTGACAAACTGATATAGAAAGCATAGCATCATATCTACCAGGAATTGATAATATTGAGCATGTAGATTTATAGTTAAGTCATTGTATACAAGGGGAACACAGGTATGGTGGTTAATTTTATTTGACAACTTACAATCTAAATCATCAAGAAAAGGAGTCTAGATGAGTCTTGTCTGTCTAGATTACAATTAATGTAGGAAACCCAGTCCCCTGTTTGAACCTAAGACCCATGAAAAGACTTGAGGATGTAAAATTAGCATTTCTTATTATTCTTTTTTTATGTTGGGGTCATCACCACTTCTTATTCTTATTCAGGCTAGACAGCTAAATTTAAAAAGATGTTTTAAAATATCCTATAATATGTGGATAAAGCTTGGACAGAGTTGAGTACCTGCCAAATAAATTTTACCCAATATACACTTTGCTCTTTAAAGCTATATGACTGGACTATGACTTCAGAGAAATCAAGTCCATTAACTTATATGGTTTATTTTGTATTTGTGTATAAATCTCTACTGAAATTCCTCTCTATATAAATATATGTTATTTTTAAGTATACCCTTTTAAACTGCAAATCTTACAGAGTGGATTTTAATGACTATCTTCCTCCAAGCTCTTGGGCTACTTCAGGCCTGGCAGGAAAACCTGCTTTAAAGACTTTTCAGTATCTATCTCCTTTTTTTTTTTTTGAGTACAAGCATCCTTCATATAAAACCAATTTGCAAGCAGTTGTGCCCCAAACCCACACAGCCCAAGGCTTCCACCATCCAGCTGGAGGGGCTTGAATGTACAATCAAGTTCATCAAGTAAGTGTCCAGACTATATTGCTGTAGTTTTACAGTTCACCCCAATTGCAGCCCTTACATTCTACCACTCCCCCTCTTCCGCAGATTGTTCCTTAGGCTTAGAAAAGGGGCACAGGTGGACGACAAGCAGATCAGTCTACTTTGTCTGGAGATGTTGTTTTGGACTCTGATCAGTTCTGGCTGTTTCCTTTCATGGGCTGACAGTTTGTCCAGGAATAACCTGTCAATCCTACTAATGAAGTACAAGCGATTAGAGATTAGTTAAATTTGGTTGTAGGTTTTGGTGAAAGTGGCAATACATATGAACTAATTGGGAATATAAAATGTTAATTGTTTTATTTATAATTTGTATTGAACTTCCAACAGTAACTTTGGGATTAAGGTACACAAATGGTCTCTATATTTTTTTGAATTACACAATATCACATTGTAACACTTTCTTTTACTTGTAGGGCAATTTAAAAGAATTAAGTTTAATTTTACTTCCGAAATAAGTAGCATACAGTCAATGAGAAACAGTTTGGGTAAATTTAATGAAAACTTATGCCTTGGCTCCTGTTTATGGGTATGTGTAATATAACTTAGGCACCTATAGGTCAAAACATAAAAATTTAAAAAACATTTCAGTCCTTAAATCTATGCCTTGACTCCACCCTATAGTCATGTATAATACAACTATCTTCTGGAGACTCATACGCTAAAAAAAAAGGGGGGGGGATACAGAAAGACATGAAACCTTTTCATCAAACCCCTGCAATTCAAATCTTAAAACTAACTATGGGAAAAGATTTGTTTGTTCCAACAGGACAAAACGTCACCAACTTAACGGCTGAGAAAGAAAAGATACAGGTTTGCATTGAGTAGGATGTACCAAAAAGTGGCAACGGAAAGGCTGACCCGTCTGAACATCAGAAAGAGAAAAGAAAAGCCTCAGATTGCACACATAAACATCGAAACCCCTCTGTGGATCCTACATGTAACAAACTAGTTATAATGAGTCCTAATGAAACTTACCTTCTAGGTGCCCACAAAGGTTCTGATATGAGAGACTTCCTTGCCTTCCCACCCATTGAACAAGGAGAAATATGACAATGTGAGCGCTCCCCAACTGTAAATTGAGACAAGTATTTGTAGAGGTAATCTCTTCTAAAACCGGTATAAAACTGCTTTCTTTTAATTGACTACTAGACATGGGAACTGTGGAAGGGATTACTATCTGTTCGGAACCAAATATATACTAAAATCCTAGGGCTATTGCCCACTCAGGCAAATATATGTATACAGGAGCTCTGACATCAGCAATGGATTGTTATACCAGGTGGATGTTGGCCAGGGGATCAAGGCCCCCACAAAAGGTAAGGGCTCCTTGCCTTAGCAGTTGGGATACCTACCAGGAGGAGAGGCAATAAGACCTGCTGCCGAAGACCTGACGTTTTTAACATGGGGGAGGGATGTTATGAGACCACACATGCAAGTTGACAAAAAATACAGGGAGGCTCTGGAATCAACAGTCGAGTGTTACCAAAGGCCACTTAAAACCAATAAAACCAAATATGGGGTCGCCCTGAGTCAAGCAAGACTCCACTGTCGGCATCCAGCAACCTCACCTGCCTGGAATACGTGCGCAGAGGCAGCCATAGTGCCTGTATATCCCAAATCTAATTGGCTATTGGCTCTCCCTTGGGAGAAATAACCCCCCCCATGGCTGATGCCACAAGCTTTAATCCTTTACAGTTAGATGTTATAAGCCACCAGTAAGACCCTGTCTATTTTAACAGGGGATGTAATATGAGGAGGGAAACGGAAGAAATTGTTCAATTCATGACTAATATATCCCAACACTGTGTCTATGCCTAACGTAACCTTACCTACCATTAACTATTAGTAGCTGCTTTTAATAATCCCTTATATTAATTGCTTGTTCTTTTCTGTAGTAGGTTCGAAAGTTATTTCCTGGACAACTGTTAGCCCTATGAAAGGAAACAGCCCAAGAACTGACCAGGTCCAAGTCAAACAGCTCACAGAGAGGAGTGGATGTTTTACCTCTCATCCACCTTGCCCCTTTTCTAAGCCTAGGGAAACAACCTGCGGACAGGAGTAGGGCATGTTGTGGTTTCGTCCATTCGTAAGGGCTGCGATTGGGGTGAGATGGGTGAAAATACAGCAATTAGTCTGGGACACTCATTTGATCAAACTGATTGAACCAACAACCTGTCACCCCCCCACTGGATGGTGGGGCTGTAGGGGGTTGGGCACAACCGGCCTGCGATCTGGTTTTGACATGAAGGATTTCTTGTACTCATGGATTATCACTTTTAGCTAAAAAATGAAAAAAAAAAACTATAAAAGATGAGAGAACGATGCAGGACAGTTATGGCAGAATTGCATGATATGGGATGGGGTGGGTGGTGTGGGGGGGGAAAGGCGAAAATAAGCCGAACTGAATTGGAAAAAAATGTATGAATATGCACAAAGCATCAATAAAAATTAATTTAAAAAATCAATTTAAAAAACAAAAAGAGGGAGGTTGGAGGTGGGGTACTATTCCTTCTAGGATACAAATGGAAAACTGTGTTCCATTCCTATGATAAATTTTCACTAATTTGATGATCTTGAAACTAACAATGGGAGACTTGTAGTGTTCTCACAGGTAAAAAACACCCAATCTAAATGCCTGAAAATGCACACTTTTGGCGTGCAGGATGGACTGGAAAATGCAGCAGAGAGGGCTGACCCATTCTAACATTAAAGAATAAGTAGAACTCAGGACTGCCTGAGTCACATGCTCACTGAAGCATCTCTCTGATTCATTGGGGTTAACTGTTTTAATGGGCTCCTCCTAACAAAGTTTACCTTGCAGATGCTGACTAAAACCGTCCTACCTCTCTCCTTTATAGGAAAAAGAAAAAACATCGATGGTAAGCGAAGTCATTCCCTACACTTGTAACTTCGAGCCAAACGCTTAGTGGTAATGATTTTGTTTATAAAACAGGTCTAAGTACCCTTTTTTAATTGGACTGATAGGCATAGGAAACTGTTGAAAGGACATATTCTCTATATAGAGCCAAATTCCATAGTAAAGTCTTATATAAGCTGTGTAATTAAGTGAAATATATTACTACAGGAAAGCTCTGACATCCGGCAATGCATTCATTCTGCCTAGGAGATGTTGGCCCTGAGGGGATTCAACAACCCCCAAAATTATAAAGGCCTTTTGCCTTAAAGTGGGATATATGCACGGAGAAAGGACAGTAAGGTCCTTGTCGAAGGACCTGGTGTTTTGAGCTGAAAAATGTTATGAGATGTAACTTGCTAATGTACAACTGGCCTCTGAAATGCCCAGAGAGTGTTACCAAAGGCCACTAAAGCAATACAGCCAAAATATTGGTCTCCTTGAGACAAGCAAGACTCCTCCATCAGTATCCAGCTACACCTCAACTGCCTGGAGATTCACTTGCAACATGTGGCAGCCATGTGTCTAATATAATCTCCCAAAATCTAATTGGCTCTTAGTTCTCCTTTAGGGGAATAACTATAGCGGATGCCACAACGCCTATGTCCTCTTAGTGATTGGAGATTGTTTAAGCCACAATAAGAACTGTACCCTTTATAGAGAAAACCACAGTTTGTGGATTAGCATACCATCCAAGCATAACTTGTCAGTCAAAACATCTTAAAACTACTGCCATAATAATTAGTATTGCTTTAAATGCTGTACATCCAAGTTGCTTGTGCTTTGTTAGTATGACTAAAAGGTACACTGAGATAAGCTGTCAATCCATTGAGGAACAACCTGAACAGACTAGACGTCCAAAATGACATTCCAGAGATAAATAGACTGTGTTGCTTCTCACCCACTTGTGCCCCTTTCCCAAAAGCCTAGGGAACAAATTGTGGAAGAGGATGGCATGGTCGATGTAAGGCTGCAGAGAGATTGGGGTGAATCAGTGAGACTACAGCAATACGACTTGGCTCCTAATTGATCAACATGCCTGTGCATACAAGCATCTCCAACTGGACTATGGGAACCTTGGGTTGTTCAAAATTTGGACATAGATACTTGCAAATTGGTTTTACATGAATGTTACTTACACTCATTGCTTATGCTTAATAATTTAGCTCACTTCAAAAAAAAAGCACCAATTACCTAACTGTACAGCAAACTGAGTAACACCAATGTTATCTGAAAACAACTGTGTTATTATATTGTAGAATCCCTTTAAAATAAACAAATAAAAGAGGGGGGGAAAAGAAGCAGAAAAAAATAAAAAAATAAAGGGCATGGGGTGAAAAAAAAAAAAGATGTTTTAATGACAGGCATGGTGGCACACACCATTAATCCCAGCACTTGGGAGACAGAGGCAGGTGGACCTTTGTGAGTTCAAGGACAGCCTGGTCTACATAGTGAGTTCCAGGCTAGCTGGGGCTAAAGAGAGACCCTGACTCAAAAAAACCAAAAATATTTTAGCAAAAATCTTATTAAGAACCATGTCTGGATTTCCAAAAGGTTGGATATTCAGAAACAATAATGCCTAAAAAACAATCTGACACCTGTAATAGCCAGTATGCTGAGAATTACGTATGTGCAGAGCTTGTCCCTCATCAACCTAACCTACCCTAGGCAGGTGAGACCATTCAAGCAGCATGCAGACTTGGGCCAATCACAAGCAGGAATGCGAACAGTACATAACCCCTAACCCTGTCCCTGATAAACAAGTCTGTGACAGCTCACCCTCTGTCTGCATTTACCCGACTCCCAGGGTCTGTGTCTTGACTCTGCACCTCTCACCCCCGTTCCTTCAGTCAGAACCCAAAATTCCCCAGCAGGCCTGGGGGATTGTCTACATCTGGGGCCCAATGTGGTTTATCGACTCCCTGGTGCTGGTGGAGGCACCCCCTTCTTTAATCGGTGAGTAGGCCCCTTTCATGTTCTTTGATTTTCAGCAGCCATTAGGGTGAACACCTGGCCCCCACTCCCCCCAACCTGCCTCTCCTTTTCTCTATATTTTTTTGTGTGTTTGTCCTTGGCTAGGGACGTACATTCCTGTGCAGCAGCTTTGTTGGTTCTTCCCTCTAACACTTAACCTCCTTTCCAATTTCCTGCCCTCAGGGAGAACATCCCTCCTCATGTTAAGGAGCCACAGACAGCTGTGCTTAAGGCTCTCCTCCAGACACATGACCTTAAAGTGAAATCTAAGGACTTGGATTCATTTTGGGAGGCAGCCATATGCATTGCCCCTTGGATCACTCCTGAGAACATTTGAGACCCCTCCATCTGGATGAGGGTAGTTTATCTTTCCCATAAGCGTGAGGTTTCGTCTGGCATCCTTCCCCCTGTTCCATTTGTCCCCATTCTCCCAGCCATTATCGCTAGCCTTAAAGGCTCCTCAGCTGAGGCAGTCCTTCATGAGCATAACTCTGCCTGCCACAAAAATACTGAGGAAAAGTTGGCCTTTAAAGTGTTCCATATGTTTTGTTGTATTCTATTGTCATTGTTGGTTAGTTCCAGGAATGCATTTATCTCTTTCTTTATTTCCTCCTTGACCCATTCATTATTCAGGAGTGTGTTGTTTAGTCTCAATGTGTTCCTGTAGGTACCAGGGCTTGTCCTGGTGTTGATATTGAGCTTTATTGCACTATGGTCTGGTAGAATGCATGAAATTATTTCAAATTTTTGTATTTGTCAGGGTTTTTTCTGTGTCCAAGTATGTGGTCAATTTTGGAGAATGTTCCATGGGGTGCTGAGTAGAAAGTATATTCTCTGGTGTTTGGGTGGAATATTCGGAAGATGTCTGTGAGGTCCATTTCCTATATTGTACTGTTCAGTTCAGATGTCTCACTGTTTATTCTTTGCCCAGTTGATCTGCCTAAAGGACTGAGTGGGGTATTGAAGTCCCCTACTATGAGTATGCTGGGGTTAATCTATGCCTTAAGGGCCTGTAGAGTTGTATTTATAAGGATTGGTGCACTGGAGTTTGGTGCATATATATTCATGATTGTGAAGTTTTCATGGTTAATTTTCCCTTCGATAAGGATGTAATAGCCCTCTTTGTCTCTTCTAATTGCTTCTACTTTGAAGTCTATTTTGTCTGATATTAAAATACAAACTCCTATGTTATAAGCCAAAGTAAGACCTTGTCAACTTTTACAGAAAAGGTATAGTCCATGGATTACCATACCATTCAAACATCTGTGTCTACACCAACGTAACCTACCATAATAAATAATACTGATTAAATGCCTATATATCTAATTGCTTGTGCTTTATCAGTAGGAGTAAAAGTTTATTCATGGATAAACTGCCAACCCATGAAAGAAACAGCCTGAACTGATCAGAGTCCAAAATGACATCTCCAGAGAAAATAGACTGCTTTGCTTCTCGCCCACTTGTGTCCCCTTTCTAAAGCCTAGGGAACACTCTTCAGAAAAGGGGGCATGGTAGAATGTAAGGGTTTCAATTGGGGTGAACTACACAACTACAGAAATACAGACTGGACTCTTATTTGATCAACATGATAATACATACAAGCTCCTCCAGCTGGATGATGGGGGCCTCTGGCTGTATAAGTTTGGACATAGCTACTTGCAAATTGGTTTTACATGAAGGATGCTTGTATTCATTACTTATTACCTATTATTTAAAAATAAAGTAGGGCTGGAGAGATAGTCTAGCGGTTAAGAGTATCACTGCTCTTGCAGAGGACCCAGGTTCGATCCCCAGCACCCACATGGTGGCTAAGAACTGTCTGTAACTCCAATTCCAGGAGAACTCCAGTTCCAGGGGAATCCGACACCCTCTTCTGACCTCCGTGGCATTGCACGACACGGGTGCACAGATCTACATGCAGACAGTACATTCATACACATACAAAAATAAATAAAATTTAAAAAATAAAATAAAATAGCAACTCCTGCTTTCTTTTTGGTACCATTTGCTTGGAATATTATTTTCCATCCTTTCACTTTAAGTTGGTGCCTATCCTTAAGGGTGAGATGAGTTCCTTGTAGACAGCATATAGATGGATTCTGTTTCCTAATCCATCCTCCCAGTCTATGCCTTTTGATTGGGGAGTTTAGTCTATTAATATTTAAGGTTATAATTGAGAGATGTGTGTTGCTTCCTTTCACCTTATTATCCATTTGCGTTTTTAGTCTAGGTTTCTACTTCTGCAGTTTTGCTTCTATTAATTGCTGTTTCAAGGTGTCTGGGGGTAGTTGCTCTCCTCCTCTGTCCTTTGAGTTGCTTCAAGTATTCTCTGAAGGGTTGGTTTTCCATGCATGTATTCTTTCATCTTGTTTACATCATGGAAGATGTTTCTCTTTCCTTCAACTAGAATTGACATTTTTGCTGGGTATAGTAACCTGGGTTGGCATTGATAGTCATTTAGAACTGGGAATGCTTTGATCCATGTTATTCTTGCTTTCATAGTTTGCACTGAAAAATCAGCTGTAATTCTGATAGGTTTCCCCTTATATGTAATTTGTTATTTTTCTTTTCTGGCTTTCAGAATTTTTTCTTTGTTTTGGGCATCTAACATTTTAACTATGATATGGCAAGGGGAATTTCTTCTCTGGTCCAGTCTATTTGGTGTCCTATGTGAGTCTTGTATTTGTATGGGTTTTTCTTTTAAACCTTGGTTAATCTGGGCTATCTGTATGGCCTTAAGCATCCAGAAGGAAAGTACAACCAGAAATAAATAATCAATAAGACCAGATAAACTGTAATGCAGACACAAAACTTGAGATCTTAGTAAAAAGACAGAAGGAATAAAAAAAGAGAGAGCACCATCGTTTGGCCTGTCTTCAATTCTTACAGGCAGGTGCATATGCTCTGTGGATGCCACTGCTTTTGGCACTCCTCAAAGACATGAGATACAGCTTTTTTACTTTTTAGCCTTCCAATGTGGACTGAGGACTGCTGAGATATCCAGCTTGTGAACTAAGCAGCTAATGGGAATTCAGCCTCCTCAGAATATGGACTGCCATTGTGGGATTACCTCCATAGTATCATGGAGGCCAATGCAGGGGGATCAAGACAGGATGCATGCTTACTGGATTTCATTTGGGGGCACAATATTTAAAGCAGAAGCACGTCAGTAAGAGTTTCCTTCTGCATAAGGATTTTTTGTAGTGTAATGTCTTAATCATAGTCTACCATCAAATATTTTAGAAGTATCTTTAATGTTTAGATAGTATATTAGCAGCATGAAATCATTATATCATAAGTTCTCAAGCAATATTCAATATCAACTTCCTATTACCTTAGATATGCTTACTGGCCATGGCAACTTACTGATCCGGTGAGCCAGTCTCTTATTGGAATCCCACAATACTTTGATCAGGTTAAAAACATGGCCCTTCAAAGCCTTAAATCTTATACTCCCCAAAATGCTAACTCCTAGTTTCACAACTTAGTACAACATGCTGGGGAACTTTGCTCAGACTTCCTCACCAGGGTCACTGCAGCAGTAGAATGCCACACTTCCCCCCCTGCCCAGCCCAGCACATGATGCCCTGGTTAAGGAACTTGCCTGGGAGGGTATGAACTCTCAATGCTGTAATGCCATTGCCCCAGTGCACAATGAAGATCTCCATGAATGGATCATTGCCACTTGTGACCTTAACCCAATGACAGCCCCCTTTGAGTTCTTGACTGCCTCTATTCAGGCTTTATCCCTCCGTACCTCTGTCGGGGCCCTTATGACCCATCCACGTGTTGGGGTTGCAGCAAACGGGGTCATTTACACTGCTCCTGCCCCGGTCCGCAACTAGGCCTAAGACTCCTTGTCTCAAATGTAAAAAATGTTTTCACTGGGCTAAGGATTGCAGATCCGCACCATCGGGTCCTTCAAACTCCTCAGGGGCACCCCTCATCCCCTCAAGTAAGAGGGACCCCTCGTCAAGTCCTCTGGGCTATACCTATTTATGGCCACCCCCCCAGTTGTTCATTAAATTGGACAGCTTCCCCATTCAAGGGATTGTAGACACCAGAGCAGATGTCACCATTATCACCTCCAATGACACTGCCCCCTTCTCCACTTGGAGGTTTACAGCTGGGCCCCCAGTTAAAGGGGATGGTGGGCAGAAACCCACTAAACAAACTATCAATGTGGTGGCATGGGAAGATTAAGGTGGTAATTCTGGGACCATCAAGCCCCTCGTCAACATCCCCCGCACCCTCTGGGGAAGGGACATCTTATTCAGTATGGGTACCCTCCTTACTATGGATGATAGGGCCCTATTGGAGGATGTCATAGGCAAAGATAGGAGTGGGTTCTCAGGCAGGGACAACCCCTTTACTAACCAGACCCTTCACCCCCAATTCTCTAAGGTCCACTGCTCCCCTAACTCCCTGTCTTGAATGGGACACCAATGACCCCATCTGGGTTGAACAGTGTCCTGAACTTGAACCAAAACTTACTGTCCTCAAGTCCTTAATTGATGAACAACTTGCATTAGGACACATTGAACCATCCCTTAGTCCTCACAATACCTCCATTTTTGTTATTAAGAAAAAATCAGGAAAATATAGGCTGTTACAGGACCTCTAACAAATCAACCTCCATATGAAAAAGATGGGCTCTTCTCAGGGTGGACTTCCCCACCCCAGTTGTATCCCTCCGTCATGGAACATTGCAGTCATCGACCTCAAGGACTGCTTTTTCAGCATTTCTTTGGCAGTACAGGACCGCCCTTACTTCTCGTTTACAGTGTGGGAGCCCAACGTACACAAACCGGCCAATAGATACCAATGGAAAGTACTGCCTCAGGGAATGAAAATAGCCTACTATTTGCCAAAATTTTGTAGCCCCGACCTTCAATGCCCTCCCTCCGTCCTGCAAATACATCCACTACATGGATGACATCCTCCTAGCCCACCCCTCCCCTGGTACCCTGAACCTTCAATGTCCCCCCTCCGTCCTGCAAATCCATCCACTACAGGGATGACATCCTCCTAGCCCATCCCTCCCCTGGTACCCTTAACCTTCAATGTCCTCCCTCCATCATGCAAATCCACCCACTACATGGATGACATCCTCCTAGCCCATCCCTCACCTGATACCCTTAACCTCCTACTTAGAAAACTGATCTCATCTTTGGAATCCCTCTATTTGCATATCTCCCCTGATAAAATTCAACCTGTTCAGCCATATCAGTTCTTGGGTTACCAAATCTCCCAATATGACCCCTTAATCCCCATATAAAAGTTAAAGATAAATACTCCCTTAATGACCTCCAAAAGCTCTGTGGTAGTATCAATTGGCTCAAGTCCTTTCTTCCAGTAGCCCCTGTGAAGCTTGACCCCCTCTTCTCCCTCCTGAAGGGGAATCACTCCCCTCTGACATCATTTTGCTGACCCCTCCCCAAGGCTGTCATTGATGAGGTTAGCAGCAGCCTCTTCTCCCTGTCCACAGACCGTTTCCAACCGGACAGGCTCCTCCTTGTCCTGGTCTTAGGGACCTTGGAGGGGGTCTTTGGGGCCATCTGGCAGGATGGTCCCTTATTCTGGCTCCACCCCTCACACAGCGATAGCCACAAAATCACTCCTTACATTGAAGTCCTCCTCCTCCTTGCATTTAAAGGCAGATCCCAGGGCTGGAGAGATGGCCTAGCAGTTAAGAGCGCTGACCGCTCTTGCAGAGGACCTGGGTTCAATCCCCAGCACCCACATGGCGGCCAAGAGCCATCTGAAACTCCAATTCCAGGAGAATTCCAGTTCCAGGGGAGTCCGACACCCTCTTCTGACCTCCGCGGCATTGTACGTCACGGGTGCACAGACTTGCATGCAGACAATACATTCATACACATATGGAAATAAATAAAATTTAAAAAATTTTTAAAAAGGCAGATCCGACACCCTCTTCTGACCTCCGCAGCATTGCACAACACGGGTGCACAAACCTACATGCAGACAGTACACTCATACACATACAAAAATAAATAAAATGAAAAAAAAATTAAAAAAAAAAAACCACATGGATTTAAAAAAAAAAAAAAGGCAGATCCCTACTGCAATTGCATTTACAATCTTGAACCTGACAAGATTGTTCTGCCCCTCCCTGTTGTCAAACTTAACTCCTTGTGGAGGGATTGTGCCTTGTTTCAGACATTGATGTGGGGCTTTCCTGGGACACTTGACAGCCACTACCTATGTGACAAACATTTCCAGACCTTCCCCTATCTGTGTTGACTTTCACAGCCATTCATTCTCTAAATCCCAGCCCATTCCTAACGCACTCATCACCTTCACGATGCTAACAAGACCAACTTTGGCTTCATCCTTTACAATGGTGATGACCCCCTTGTCTTCTTCCAGCCCAATCCTGGGTCTGTCCAATCAGGTGAGCTCCTGGCTATAGCCCAAGTGTTCTCCCATGTCCAGAATGCCCCTTTGAATGTCATCTCAGATAGCCAGTACGCTGTTCAGACCCTCCGATCTCTGCCTTTCGCCTCTGTGAATGCTTCCAACTCCCCCTTAGATGTCACTTTACTTACTATCAAGGACCTTCTGGAACACCATGCACACCCTTGGTTTTTTGAACATGTCCGCTCCCACACAGGCCTAAAGGGAGTTATAGCTGAGGGTAATGTGAGCGTTGATTCCCTCATCATGACCGCTCATTTGCCCCTGCCCGAGCAGGCTCGGGCCCTCCACCAGTGTTTTCACATGCCCCCCCACCCCCCCACCCCCGCTTGCCCCACCGCCTCTACCCTGACCTGTCCCTCTCTAAATGTAAATGTCTATCTCACTTGTGCTCCCCCTGTGCCCCTCTGTCCCCATTGGGACCCCTCCAACATCAAGGAGTGAATCCTCCCTGCCTCACCCCTAACTCCCTGTGGCAAATGGACATCACCCATGTCCCCTCCTTTGGAAAGCTCCAATACATTCATGTGACTGTGTACACATTCTCTAAGCTTATAAATATATAACTTAAAATAAAATAAATATATAAGCTTAAAAATATATAACTGAATACAGTTACCCTCTCTGGCGAGACCACCTCCCAAGCCATCGAAGTTCTGAAAATGGTCATGCTTCTCATGGGGGTCCCCTGGGAGTTAAAAACAGACGGTGGCCTGGCCTACACATTCGGCACCTTTAACTCCTTCCTTGCCTCATGGAACATCAGGCACTCCACTGGCATCCCCTATAACCCTCAAAGCCAAGCCATCATTGAGTATGCCAACCACTCCATTAAGAAAGACCTCTCGCCGGGCGTGGTGGCGCACACCTTTAATCCTAGCACTTAGGAGGCAGAGGCAGGCGGATCTTTGTGAGTTCAAGGCCAGCCTGGTCTACAGAGTGAGTTCCAGGACAGCTGGGACTACAAGGAGACCCTGTCTCAAAAAGACCAAAAAAAAAAGAAGCAAGGCTCCTGCCATGGACCCACCTCCTTCTTACCGAAACCCTCTTTACTCTTAACTTCCTTACCTCTGATGAACATGGCAACTCCCCAGCTTATAAGCACTAGGGCTCTGTCCCCCACTCCACCCCACTTCCCCTTGTACGGTGGAAGGACCCATTATCTTCCCAATGGAGAGTCCCTGACCCCCTGTTAACCCAAGGCTGAGGCTTTCCTTTTATCTTCCCAGAAACCTCAGAGAAGACACTATGGATCCCCTAGAGAAACATCCACCCTTGCATGGACCTGGACTCTGGAACTTCCTGATGGTACTGGTTTTTATCTCCCCTCTCCTTACTCCTACTTATGCTCATGACCTTTGGGCTTTCAATCCCTTACCCTATGGGCAACACTTTCAACTTATGGATATGGTTTCAAGCCCCCTGGGGCAACTCCACCTTTAGTGCTTCAAACTATAACAAACATAGCCCCACTCAATATCTCCTTGACCCACTGTTTGGCGAATGGTCCCTTTGTGGCCCTGCTGCCTGTTCTGATATCCACTCATTACTCTTTCTTAATGGCACCACTTTTTTTAATGATACCTACACTTCCAACTCCTCCTTCGAGAGCTCTGTCAAAGTCACTCAGACTAAATCCTACTCCTTTGCCCCTACACCTGTCTGTGTTAAGCCCCCCTTCTATTTCCTCTTGGCTAATTTCTCCTCACCTACGAACTCCAGCTTAGTTAACTGCTCGGACATCTTCCCCTGCCTCTTATCCGACTGCTGGTCCTCTTCCAGAGGCAACCTAGAGCTTTTGCTCCGAAGCCCCTCTGCCCTTTGGGTCCCTGTAACTAACACCACCCACTTCCACAGAGTGGAACTCAGGTGCCCCATGTGGTTGCGCAGAGACTTTGGCCTTACTGCCTTCATCAGCAGCACCATTCTAATTGCTCTGGCCTCAGCTGCCACCACCACCTCTCTTACTCAGAGGTTATGATGGCCACCACCCTAAGCTTCATTGTGGACCAATCGGCTTCAGCCCTCCAAACTCACAACCTCATCAACTCCCATTTCCACGCCGCAATCCTCGATTTACAACAGCAGATTGAACTTTTGGGCTAGGAAATCCAAGCACTACACACTATGGTTCGGATGTCCTGCGACCCTAGGTTCTCCTCCTTTTGCCTGACCCCTTTTCCAGTCACCAATATCTCTCGGTGCCATCAGGAGCTTGCTGACTACATTAGGGGCCCTTGGTCCCAACAGTTCATGAATTACACCATGACCCTTGGTTCCCAAATTATCTCCCTTAACTCTACCCGCCCCGAGGTCATAGCCTTTGATACCAGCTTTGTTCCACAGGTGTGGTCTAAGTTAAAGTCCATTTTTGAGCCTGCTACATTGGTCACCTGGGGCATCCTCTGCCTCCTGGCCGTATTCTGCCTTTTTCTCTTCAGGTGTCCACTACACTTTTCCCACAGCCAACACCAGGTCAACAAAACAATGGCCCAGGTCCTCTCAGCAATGGTCAATAGGGACTCTGCATGCAACCCTCCCGATGAGGTGATTCGCATCTGGCTCTCATCCATCCACAATTCACGGGAATGAGCTTGTCTCTCCCCTCCATGTTACCACTCCTGGCCTCTTCCCTTGGTGGCTGGCCAGTCAACGATGGGTAAGACCCTGCAAAACCAGGGCAACCTAAGACAGATGCAGTCAAAGTCAGTATGCCAGAGGTGGGGTCAACAAGGTTCGGGCATAGCACCTGAGCTCCCACTAGACTGCTCCTCACGCAAAATTAAATACAAAGGGTGGAAATGTAGTACAGCCAGTATGCTGAGAATTACACCTGCGCAGAGCTTGTCCCTCATCAACCTAACCTGCCCTAGGCAGGTGAGACCATACAAGCAGCATTGCAGACCTGGGCCAATCACAAGCAGGAATTCGAACAGTACATAACCCCTAACCCTGCCCCCAATAAATGAGTCCAAGACAGCTCACCCTCTATCTGCATTCACCCTATTCCCAGGGTCTGTGTCTTGACTCTGTGCCTCTCACCCCGGTTCCTTCAGTCAGACCCCGAAATTCCCCAGCAGGCCTGGGGGATTGTCTACAGACACCCAAAATAAGAAATGTGGATTAAATATGTTTATTCTTCAAAATGAAAAGCAGAATTGCAGTAATAATGATTTAGCAAATAGCTGGAAATTTGAATTTAGCAAATTCCCAATTAGAACTTACTGTAAATTGTTTTCTTGTCTTATAAATCTTGCTTGCAATATGAATAAAATAAGTAGGTAGTAATAGGAATTTCAATTATTTTAATAAAGAAGACTGAAGAAATGTATATGACAGGGAATTAAGTAATTTGGCTCATTTTTCTCACTTTTCCATGTCTATACTATAACTATTAAAGCCAGATACCATTGGATATTCATCACCAGTCTCCATGATTATAACCCAAACCAATTCACACTGGAAACATTTTCTACAGTTGAGAGTGAAATAATATCTGTAGTACAGGAGATTTCAATATAAAATTATTAACCTAAGAAAGGAGAGAATATTTTCTTTATCATAATTAAGAGAAGGAAAATAAAATTAACTAACCTTTAATGGATCTTTCACACTACAAACAGAAACAAAGATAATAAGCAAATAAATTTAAAAAACACTTAAGTGGTTTTTTAAAAGGCAGATTCTAAAATTCCTTAAGAAAAATGTAAACAGGTAGACATTTCTGTCATTCAAGCAGTTTAATATGACCATTGAAGATTCAAATTTGGAATCCATGAGAAACTGAATATTTATACTATTTTACATAAATATTATGGAAAAGCATTTTCCCCATTATAACTTAAAGTTAAGTAAACAAAACAGAGGCCCTGAGTGTTCACCTATGGAGCTAAAGGGTAAATATAATACCACCAAAAAGAATTAGCAGCCTATATTAATTACTGTCTCATTGCTATTACAAAACATCTGACAAAGGCAGGTTAATGAAGGAAGGGTTTATTTGGGCTCAGTGTCTGGGGGGAGAGTATCGTCTGTCATGATGGGGTAGGCATGATGGAGGATCATAAGGGAGCTGCCCACAATGTGTCCCCCTTTAGGAAGCAGAAAGAGACAGATGCTTCTGCTCAGCTGGCTTTCTCCTTTTCATTCAGCCTGAGATCCCTCCCATAGGATGGTGCTGTCCACACACACACACACACACGAAACTCCCTCACAGACATGCGCAGAGATTTCTCTCCTAGATGATTCTATATCCTGCCAAGCTGACAGTATTAACAGTTACACAAGCTGTGGGCACAAATGGTATGAATGTTTATAGTTATCAGTCCCCAGATGAGAAATGACACCAAGGAAGATATAGGGCTGGGATGACCAGGGAGCACCAGGACAGAATGCCTGCCTGACACTTGAAAGAAAGGAGAGTTCTCATCTCACATGATGCATCAAAGATGCAGAAAACAAGATATGAGCTCCAACGAGGAAAAGAGAAGGGATAAAGGTTATTAAGAAAACACATTTATAAAACACTGAGACTAAAAGATGGTGAATCTGAAACCCTGGATCTTATTCTCAGTGCATTTTGTGTTGCTGTAATAGAAAACCTACTCTGAATAATTTATACAGACTAGAAGTTAACTTTCCAGATGCTGGATGTCCAAGATTAAAGCACCAACCACTGATGGGGGCCTTCATGCTATATCACATGCACAAAAGTAGAAGAGCCAAGAGAGCAAGAGGGAGTAATCTCCCCCACTGTGCATCTTGTATCTTCATTAACCTATTCGTGAGGATGGAGCCCCAGGCCCCAAACACATCCCCCAAATATTGGGGCATTGAGAGAAAGGGAGAGGGAAGGGGTGAGAAAGAGAGTCAGGGAGTCAGAGAGAATGTGTGTGTGTGTGTGTGTGTGTGTGTGTGTGTGTGTGTGTGTGTGTGTGTGTGTGTGTGTGTAGGTGTTGCAGGTATCCCTGGAGAACAGAAGAGGTTATTAAATGTCTTAGACTTAGAGTTACAGGTAGTCGTGAGCCACCCAAGGTGGGTGCTGGGAACCCAACTTGGGTCTTCTACAAAAATAGTGTGTTTCACTTGCTTGTAACTGCTGAGTCATCTTTCCATCCCCACCCTCCACACCATTTCAAGCACAAATTCAAAGGGGACAAAACAAACAAATTTTAGCATTCTAACCATAGCCTTACAAAACTGACGTCTTTCCCACATTCACTCATTCTATCTTAATAGCCCCTAATCTCCTACCTTGTTCCATCATAAATTCAAGTCTTCAAGCCCAGGGCCAAGGCGATAGTTCAGTAAATAAGGTGCTTGCTGCACAAGCATAAGGACACCAGTTTAGATCCCCACCACCTAACATAAAAAGTTGACNGGCATGATGGAGGATCATAAGGGAGCTGCCCACAATGTGTCCCCCTTTAGGAAGCAGAAAGAGACAGATGCTTCTGCTCAGCTGGCTTTCTCCTTTTCATTCAGCCTGAGATCCCTCCCATAGGATGGTGCTGTCCACACACACACACACACGAAACTCCCTCACAGACATGCGCAGAGATTTCTCTCCTAGATGATTCTATATCCTGCCAAGCTGACAGTATTAACAGTTACACAAGCTGTGGGCACAAATGGTATGAATGTTTATAGTTATCAGTCCCCAGATGAGAAATGACACCAAGGAAGGCATAGGGCTGGGATGACCAGGGAGCACCAGGACAGAATGCCTGCCTGACACTTGAAAGAAAGGAGAGTTCTCATCTCACATGATGCATCAAAGATGCAGAAAACAAGATATGAGCTCCAACGAGGAAAAGAGAAGGGATAAAGGTTATTAAGAAAACACATTTATAAAACACTGAGACTAAAAGATGGTGAATCTGAAACCCTGGATCTTATTCTCAGTGCATTTTGTGTTGCTGTAATAGAAAACCTACTCTGAATAATTTATACAGACTAGAAGTTAACTTTCCAGATGCTGGATGTCCAAGATTAAAGCACCAACCACTGATGGGGGCCTTCATGCTATATCACATGCACAAAAGTAGAAGAGCCAAGAGAGCAAGAGGGAGTAATCTCCCCCACTGTGCATCTTGTATCTTCATTAACCTATTCGTGAGGATGGAGCCCCAGGCCCCAAACACATCCCCCAAATATTGGGGCATTGAGAGAAAGGGAGAGGGAAGGGGTGAGAAAGAGAGTCAGGGAGTCAGAGAGAATGTGTGTGTGTGTGTGTGTGTGTGTGTGTGTGTGTGTGTGTGTGTGTGTGTGTGTGTGTGTGTAGGTGTTGCAGGTATCCCTGGAGAACAGAAGAGGTTATTAAATGTCTTAGACTTAGAGTTACAGGTAGTCGTGAGCCACCCAAGGTGGGTGCTGGGAACCCAACTTGGGTCTTCTACAAAAATAGTGTGTTTCACTTGCTTGTAACTGCTGAGTCATCTTTCCATCCCCACCCTCCACACCATTTCAAGCACAAATTCAAAGGGGACAAAACAAACAAATTTTAGCATTCTAACCATAGCCTTACAAAACTGACGTCTTTCCCACATTCACTCATTCTATCTTAATAGCCCCTAATCTCCTACCTTGTTCCATCATAAATTCAAGTCTTCAAGCCCAGGGCCAAGGCGATAGTTCAGTAAATAAGGTGCTTGCTGCACAAGCATAAGGACACCAGTTTAGATCCCCACCACCTAACATAAAAAGTTGACCATGGTAGCACACATATGTAATCCCAATGCTGGGGAGATGGAGACAGGAGAATCACTAGGTCTTACTGGCTAGCCAGTTGAGGGGAATCAGTGAGCTACAGGTTCACTGAGAGACCCTGTTTAAAAAATCAAGTGGAGAATCAATTGAGGAAGACCTCAGACACTGACTTCTGGACTCATATGTCCACACACACACACGTCTATGCACACTTGCACATTCATGCACACCTGTACATGCATGAACATGTAAACATGCATTTTTTTAAAAAAACAAAGTGGAGAGTGATTAAGAAAGATACCCATGGTTGGCCTCTGGTTTCTTCACTAACATGTACACATACATGTACCCCCATATGAATACACACACACATACACACACACACACACACACACACACAGAGTCAAAAGTCTAAAGTATAAATTGTATATATATGAGAATCAAGGCAATATTATCATAAAGGAAATTCCTTTCAGCAGTTTTCCTGCAAAATCAGATGAGCTACAAACTTCCAGAATATAATGTTGGCACAGACAAGACAGACATTCCCATTCCAAAAGGGAGAAATGAGGCCAAATAAAGGAAGAGCAGCTCTCAAGTACTTCCAAAATCCAGCAAGGCAAACAACAGTGGTTTCTAAGGTGTGAGAATGGTTATCTTTGACTCAGTGTCCTGCCGTTGGGCACACTGAAGCAGAGGTTAGTCTCCCACAGCTCCTGCTTCTGAATCCCCACAGCTTTGCTTACAGCCCATGCTGTTCTCATGAGTTAGGTTGCCTGTGCTTTTCTAGGGTGTTGCACACAGCTGACTCTATAGCTCTGGGGTCCCACACCAGCCATTGGCCTAGCAGAGAATGTCTGTCCTATACCCACCTCCACAGAAGCTCTCTGCAGCAACATTTTAAAGCTAGGTAGAAGAAGCCATGTCTCCAGGACTTAGGCACTGTGTGTACTTGCAGAATTCACACTATGTGCAGAACCAAAGCTAATGGCTTATAAATTGAAGAACAGAGGCTGGAGCCAGACGTGAATCCACTTAAACCATAGCTGTGTGGGGCAGCAAGGACAGCTGCACTGGAATGTGGAGAGAAAGGGCCTGAGGTGATCCTGAGCAGCCAGCCTTGAGGTTCCATAGGAGCCCTGAGCCCCTCCCCCCAAGTCCTTTTGTCCAGAGACCTTGGCACTCAAGGCTGGTATAGTAAGATCAGCTTTTAAAATCTCTGAAAAGAAAGTCCCTGCTTAGAGACCAGTTTTCTGGAAGAATAGCACCTGATTCCTTCTAGCCTGGCTAACAAAGTTATTTGGACACATTCTTGTTTTTTCTCCTAAACTTTTGTTGTTGTTGTTGTTGTTGTTTTGTTTGTTTTGGTTTGTTTTTTAGCATGCCCAATCTGTAAGTTTTCCAGATCTTTGTGTTCTGCCATTTTAAATGATGAATTCTTTCTTCAAATCATTTCTTTCTTTATTTTTTTTATTGATGCTTTGTGTATTTCATACATCATTTTCCAATTCAGTACAGGCATATATCCCCTTCCCTACACCCCGCCCCACCCCTACCCATCCCAGATCATGCATTCTGCCATAACTTTTCTGAATCTTTCTGAGTTTTTTTTTTAACCTTTTAAAAAAAAAAAAAATTTTTTTTAAACAATAAGTGAATAATTTGGTGAGTACAGAGCATCTTCATAAAAACTAATTTGCAAGCAATTATTGTGCCCAAACCCAGCAGCTCTTGGTCCCACCATTCCAGCGGGGGGGGGGGGGGGCTTGTATGTTCAATCAAGTTGATGAAATGGAAAGTGTCCAGTACCTATATTGTTGTAGTTCACGCATTCCCTGGAGCCCTAATTCACAAGCTCTATCAACATTCTCTAACTGCTACCTAACCGCCTCTCTTCTGCAGATTGTTCCGTAAGGCTTAGAAAAGGGGCAACAGGTGGATGAGATGCAAACATCTACTTTTCTCTGGAGCTGTTGTCTTGGTCTCTAGTAAATTCTGTCTGTCGGCTTTTCTTTCTGGCGCGCCAGCTTGTCCAGGCATAACCTTTCAATCAGCCTACTAATGAAGCAACATGCAAATTAGATAATAGTAATATTATAAAAAAAACAGTAATACCATATATAGCCTTCTTGTCCTACTAATGAAGCACCGCAATTGGATATTTAGGCCTCATTTCAAACATTACTGTAGTTCGTTAATGGTAGATTACATTGGTATAGACACAGATGTTTGGATGGTATGTTAATCCATGAATTTCATTTTCTTCAAATCATTTCTTTCACTTAACACTTCAATACGTGCTGTTAAGGAAGCCACACAGCCCTCAGTGTTTTCCGTAGAGACTTCTTTAGCATAGTATCTTTGCTTAGCACTCTTAAATTCTGTTTTCCATAAAGTGCTAGACACAGACTTAATTCAGCCAAGTTTCTTGACACTTCATTTTTATTTATGTGTTCACGGGGGGGGGGGCACTTGTGCATGCCAGAGGTCAATCTCAAGTGTCTACCTCTACGGGGTCTCTTGCTCAACCTGCAGCTCATGATTCAGCTGGGCTGGCTGGCCAATGAGCTTCAGACCACTCTCTCCCTCATCCTGCCTCCTCAGTGCTGGGATTGTAGATATACACCATGGAGCCCAGTTTTTCATATGGGTGCTGGGATCTAAAATCAGGCACTTGTGCTTGCTTGTGGGGTAAGCACTTTATCAACTGAGCCATTGCCACAGCACCTCTTTGCCGCTGTATAAAAAGAATGGCCTTTCCTTCAATTTCCACTACCTTTCACTGATTTCCATCTGAGATCTCCTAAGAACTCTCATTACTGTCTACAGCTCCTATCTTCTGCTATGTAACCTCTAAGAAGATTCAGATTTTCCTTACAGCCTTTTTCTGAGTCCTCATCAGAACACCCTTATAATGCTGCATTCATAGCAATAGAGACACTTTTCCTAGCCTGCACTTCAAAACTTTTCCATCCTCCACACATTACATATTCCAAAGCCACTTATACATTCATGGGTTATTAAGGTAACATCATCTGCCTTAGTACATTTTGTCCAGCTAGAATAGATGGAATTTTTAAAAGAAATTTATTTCTTCAGTGCTGTGTGCAGGAGTATGTGCGCTTATGCAAGCTTGTGAGTGGAGGCCAGAGAACAACGTTAGGCATCCTTCTTGAGGCTTCCGTTCACGTTATATTTTTTGAGACAGGGTCATACACTGCCCTGGAGTTCTCCAGGTAGGCTAGGTGGCTGGCCAGCCAGCCCCAGGGATCCACATATTCCACTTCCCCATGCTAGGATTACACCATGCACCACCAAGTCATCCTTTTTTAAAATGTAGATTCTGGGAAGCAAAGTCAGGTCCCCATGTTGAAAAGCAAGCCCTTTACTGACTGAGCTATCCTGACAGAGACTTCTTGTGACACCCTCGAATGGCAGAAGATGAGGAATAGATACCAAACCCCCTCCATGAAGCTTTCATAAGGATGGTGCCTTCTTGACTTAGACATCTCTCATCATCATTCCACTGAAAATTAAGTTTTGCAGGGCATTGGTGGTACATGGCCTTTAATACTAGCACTTGGGAGGCAGAGGCAGGCAGATCTTTGTGAGTGAGTTCAAGGCCGGCCTGGTCTACAGAGTGAGTTCCAGGACAGCTGGAGCTATAGAGTGACCCTGTCTCAAAAAGACAAAAAAAAAAAAATACATTTCAGCATGAGTTTGGGAGGAGGCAAAACATTTAAACCTTCAAACATTCCATAGACAAAAAAGAAGCAAAAACTTGATCAAGAAATTCACAGACTCAAAAGACTTTATAAAAACGTATCCTGTGTCAGTGGGAAAGGGACGAGTCACAACAGAAACTAGGAAGTTATTACAGTGATCCAGGAGAGAGGTTCTTATGAGGATGGTGGCCTCTGCAACAAAAGAGATGGTCCTAAGACAGATTGTGAGGAAAAATCAATAGAACTTGGCTCTTTGGTACACAAGGTCCTAGACAATAAGCAGGAAGAAATTGTCCTGAGAATTCAAGGTGAGAGGGCAAGCCAAGCACGGGGAGGAAGAGGAGGCTCAGATCAAGCTGGGTGATGGATGCCTGGAAGCACAGGGAGGAGGGTCGAGCTCTGCAGAAGCAGGAAACTAAGGGCAGGGCTGTGGCTAAGACAGAGAGACACCAATTTTCATAGAACAAATTGTTTGGAGACACCTGCCGGACATCGGGGAGGCTTTTCAGCCACCATGTATAGGACAGGATGTAGTCAGAAGGAGCCCTGGGAGGTGACTGTCCAGTCAATGGGAATGAAGGAGACTGCTGAGGAAGAATGAATAGATGAGAAAAGATGGGCAAAGGTGAGATCCTGCGGGCGTATTCAGCTCTCACAGTGCAAAGGCCAAGAATTCAGACACAAATTACTGTCTGACTTGGTTCTTTTGAGGAGGAAATAGGGAGGAAGACACTTCAGAAAAATACAATTCCCCTTAAATTACACACAGAGACTGTGTGTTTACTTTCTCCAAGTAGCCAAGAGCACTTTATTTTGAGACCATTCTTCGTTGGAATCAAATCACCCTGAACTTGCTCCTGGGTAATGCTGTACCAAACATTTATTAAATATGCAGTCATGCAGTTTGTTTTTCGTTTCTCTTAAGGGTAACAATTAACCTTTAAAAAGGCTGACCTTTCCTCAAAGGTGGGCTTGTTGGCGGGAGCTCTCTGAGGCGCTGGGTAAATGCTGCAGAGAAGTATCGGTCTCACAGGAAACAGACTTAGCAGTGTATTTCCTTACTCTGTAATGCTCTATTTCTTTTAAATGGTTTGCTTCTTTGATATTTCAATCTGCAAAATGAAACCATCAACTGGAGTTCCAGCAATAAGCTTCTTACAGAGCAAGAATACTACCTAACAAGAGAAGGAAATGAAGATGTCATCCCCAGGGTCCACATCTCATCTCATGCAATCACTAAGGGACACATGTGCCGTTTTGAGACTCCTGGCATTACAGACCTTATGTTTCTATTACTATCTAAGGACTCAACCATACCCCAGACCTGTCCAATGAGAGCCACACAGGGAGCCTTCTTCTGTTTGTTTTTTGACACAGGGTCTTGTAGCCCAAGTAGACCCCAAACATACTGTGTAATAGATAATGACCCTGGGCTTCTGGTTCTCCTGCTTATATCTCCCAAATGCGAGTACTGTCTTGAACGGTTATTTCTTTCTTTTTTTGATAGGTCTCTCTAGTTCCAACCCATCTGAAAGCCTGGAAGGGAAGTCACTATGTAGACCAGGCTGACCTTGGTATCACAGAAATCTTTGCCTCTGGCTGCCACCTCTGCCCCTGCCCCTGCCTCTCTGCCCCTCTGCCCCTCTGCCCCTCTGCCCCTGCCCCTCTGCCCCTCTGCCCCTGCCCCTCTGCCCCTCTGCCTCTGCCTTTGCCTCTGCATCCTCTGCTTCTGCCTCCTCTGCCTCTGCCTCTGCCTCCCAATGGCTGGGATTAAAGGCTTCTGCCACCATACCATGAACTGATATTTCTACTAGGCAAGATTGTCACATGCATCCCCCTATCCTCCAGTGTTCCCTTGTTTACCTAGGACACCCATTTGTGATCTGGTGACACCCCTGTGATCTGGTCTTTGCTCATTCATCCAACATTATCTGTCAGTATACACACACACACACACACACACACACACACAATTAGCAATCATAGATGGGAAAGTACACAAGCCTGAATTGGGAAACGAGGAAACAGAGCCACAGACCCCCAGGGAATGCTTCTCATCTGATCTCAAAGATGGATCTCAGCCCAGGATCCCCAGTTCAGAAACATCTCAATGAAACCTGTGAGTCAAGAAAACTCTCTTCCCCAATTCCGGATCTCCAGGAACAGATCTGTGGAGCTTTGAACAGCTCTCTGGGTTATTCCAGAGCTCTAGAACACACTCAAGTTTGATGGCCATCCCTCTGGACTGGGATCAGCAGTCAGCAACCTCTGTGCCAAGTCTAGCATACTGGCTCTTTTCCATTCGTTTGTTTTTATGTCTTTTAAGCTACTAACGATTTTGTGTTTTTCAAGGGCTACATTTTAAGTGATTCTATAAATACAAGTGTTTCTCAACTTGTGAAGATATAATGTCCTGGTAAACTCATTGAAAGTTGAAAATACAAGTCAAAATTCATTGCATACAATCAAACTGCAGAAGAGCCTAGCTCAGCAGCCAGCACATGTAAAGTGCCTTTTGCTTCCCCCCCGCCCCAAAAGCCAGGGGATGGGGAGCTAAGGCTCACTGCTGTTCTCCAGCATTGCCAGAGAATATCACTAGTGTGGAAAAATAGCAAAATTCAAAATATCAAAATTCAGGAAGTAAAGTACTTGCTGCCCAAGCATAACCACCTCTGCCTGCATCCCCACCCCCAGGCACAAGCCAGGTATGGTGGTGTGTGCCTCTTACCCCAGTGCTAGAAAAGGCAGATACCTGGTACTCTCTGGCCAGCCAGTGTACCTGAATATACAAGCTGCCAGTTCAGTGAGAGACCCTATCTAAACTAAGTTCAAAGGCTGGTGAGCTGCCTCAGTAAAAGATTCTACTCCAGAACCCACGTGGTGGGAGGAGAGGACTAACTCTTGTGTGCCATGGTATCAAAGTATTAATAAATAAATGTAAAATTTTTTTAGCTTTTTAATTTTTACTGAGTGCATTTCTTTTTATAATTTTTATTTATTTTTTTACGTGTATGAGTGTACTGTCTGCATGTAGGTTGGTGCACCTGTGTCCAGCAATGCTGAGGAGGTCAGAAAAGGGCGTCGGATTCCCCTGGAACTGGAGTTAAAGACGGTTGTTAGCCGTCATGTGGGTGCTGGGAATTGAACCTGGGTCCTCTGCAAGAGCAATCAGTGCTCTTAACTGCTGAGCCATCTCTCCAACCCCATATTGAGTACATTTCATACAACATTTCTTAATCAAATTTGACTCATTCACCCATCCATGCCCACCCCTCATGCCCCCGCACACCCCCAACAGAGCTCATGGATTCTGTCATACATGTTAGGTCCTGTCTTGCATCTTTTTCTCAGTCTTTTATAACATTTTTGATGCACAAGTTTACTGTTTTGGTCAGTTCTTTGAATAGGTTTTTCCCTCTCTCTTTTTGTTCTCTTTGATTTTATGTTATTCCAAAATATGCATATATACACTCCACACATAAATCAAAATTACAAAATCTGAAAATAAACTATTGGTTAATTCCAAAGCAACATTTAGAATTACATTTTAACAATAAATTGCATGCAGGCAAAAAAGAAGGATAACTTTACAGTTTCTCGCTTTTTTTTGAAATATGAATATTAATTTGTTATGATAGAACACACCAAAGGATTACATAAGGATAATTATGAATGCATGTTGTAAGCATGTATCACATAAAGAGAGAAAATATTATTTTACAAAATATTTTTAATTGTTAAATATAATCTTTTTTTTTTTATAAAAGATGTCGTTTTCCCCAAGGAAGTGCTTGAAGGTTCCTCCTTGGCAAACCCAAACAACCACCAATCCTGCCCCAGTGTTCCACACTGGGGTCCCTCCCCCCATGGTCACCCAAATGAGGTCCAGCAAGCGTGTGTCCTGTCTTGATCTTCCTGCACTGGCCTCCATAACATAGCCTGGGTAGTCCAACAATGGCAGTCTATACTCTGAAGAGGCTGAAATCCCAGTAGCCACTCAGTCCACAAGCTGGATATCTCAGTAGTCCCCACTGGGCATTGAAGGTTTGAAGGATTCTCAAGTTTTATATCTGAAGTACAATTTCTCAGAACTTACTGATTATTTATTTCTGGTTATACTTTCCTTTTGGATGCTTAAGTTCACACAGTTAGCCCAGATTAACCAAGGTTTTTGTTTTCTCAAGGTCAGTTGAGGATCTGGTCCTCAAGGGTCACTCAGGTTTTTTTTTTTTTTGAGGGGGGGGAGCCCCTGGCTCCTTTTGGCTTTTCAACCACCAGTTCCATCCACTCGAGGACACAGTTAGGTCTTGCTAGACCAGGCTTCTCTTTTTGAAGCATGAGTAGACTTTCATCTTTATAGGCTGGACACTGGCTGAAGCTCCTTTGGTGGATCTCCAAGACTTCCCTGCACAGGAAGACTGGTGACTTACATTTGCAGTACATTTCAAGAGATGCCCCCATGCATAGTCCCCTGAGACTTAGTTGACCTCTGAAGGCAAGGAACAAAGTTATCCCTTAGGTTCCTCAGCCAAATTGGTATGGGTATTAAGTATGGTCATTAAGCACCCAGAAAGGCTAAGTTACACCAGCCTGATATGTCACACCTATACTAAAATTGTGTCTTCTGAAAACAAACTGTGTGTTATTTCCATATCATATTTCTTGATTCACCTTTTTTCATTTTAACTTCATGTTACTCTAAAATATGTATACATGTCCACCATCATATACCAAAAATCCATAGTCTGAAAATAAATGGTAGGTTAGTTCTAGGACCTGTCTAGGGATTCATAATATAAGAGCACGGTTGTGTTCAGATGGTGAGGAATATAGCATTAACGTTGCTCAATTTGCCTTACAACTAGGTACTTAGTGCTAATATCCACAGATGAGGGATACTATTCATCTTTTGTTTTTCTGGGACTGTTTTACTTCACTTAACATAATATCTTCTAGTTCCATCCATTTACCTGCAAATTTCATGATATCATCTTTCTTTACCACTGCATAGAACTCTAATAAATGTAAAAATTTTATTAAGTTACAGAATGATATTGAAAGACAGCCAACATTGACTTCCAGCCTCCACAAATGCAAACACACACACGTACATACGTAAATCCCACAATGCAAATATATATATATATATATATAATATATAATATATATATATAGAGAGAGAGAGAGAGAGAGAGAGAGAGATGGAAGAACATCTACTGAGTGTGCATTATTTTTGTACCATCATGTGGTTAAAAGCTCCTAAAATGAAATTTAGTGAGGACTATCCATATGTAAATCAAATCCTTGATTTGTCTTTAGTACACAAAGTATAAACTTTTTCCTGCCCATCCCTTCGGTGGGGTTTGAGAACACAATTAAGAAGCCTTCTTCCCTCTCATCCTAGTCTTTGTCCTTCCCAAGGGCCAAGTTCACATGATGGAGGGAGGGAGAGAGTAGGCCACAGATTTCAGCCTGAGACCAGAGGAAGGGCAGAGAAACAAAATCTTCACAAGGGGAGGGGAGACAGCCAGCGTCTTGTGCATACCCAGTACAGTTTCCGTCTAAGCAGAGTTTGCCGTTTTCTCTTATAATAATAGAAATCCAAGGGAGGAGCAAGAAAGCTAGCTGACAAGGGCCTGTCACCATGCAAGGGCAGGAGAAGCACATGGAGAAAAAGGACCATGGACCAAAGTGGTTAAGAACAGAGGCTTTGAAACACAAGAAGCTCCTGTTCTATTCTTTACCCTCTGAGCCAACTTAACATCTTTGTACTTTAAGTGACTCATCTGTCACTTGAAAAGTGAAAAATGCCCCCATCAAAGGAGTGAAACTGTGCAAATGAAATTCTTGTAGAATTTCTTCCTAATTGAGACTTTAAGACTCATGGAGTGTATTAGTTACTTTTCTATTGCTATAATCAAACACTCTGACAAAAGAAACTTAAACAAGAAAGGGTTTATTTTAGCTTAAAGTTCCAGAGGTATAGAGTCCGTTAGGGCAGGGAAGACATGGCAACAGTCAGGAAAAACATGGTGCAGGGTCAGGAAGCTGGCTGTTCACATTTCATCCACACACAGGAAGCAGAGGGAACAGGAAGTAGGATGAGCTATAAACTTCCAAAGCCTTCCCCCAGGGATGGACATCCTCCAGCAAGGCTCCACCTTCTACAGATTCAATAGCCTTCCCAAACAGCACCACCAAGTAAGACCAAGAAACACATGAGCCCGTGGGAAACATTTCTCAAACCACCATCCGAAGTAAAGGACACTTGCAAGCCTCAAGTAGTACACAAAACTCACAAGTCTCAGGAACTCCAGAAAGTTACAATATTGATAAGAACCCTCCCCAACATTATATGAGAAATAACAGTTGCTGGTGAGATGAGACTTGCTGACCAGCCAAGCTGCCTGCAAAATGTGCAGAAAACTCCAGGGCTTCCACCTTCATAAGTCATTGCTCATACTACAGCAAGCTTTTCAGCAAGGCAGCTGCCTGAGTTACCCATGCTCCTGTAAGTAACTAAAAGAATGCATTACTGGTTCAATAAGCTAGACATAGATGGAACTATTTCTTTTGTCTATCATTGAAGTTCTATTGTGACTGAATAGACACTCGTTCACACACACCCAGGAAAAGTCACACAACACAAGTATATTATCAGAGCACTTGTGAAAAAGCACCACCTGGCCAGCCTAAACTGAGCACGTCTATACAGCATGCCACATGTTGTAATGGTGGCAATACAGTCAGATAATACTCCAGAGTTCAGAGCTCAGTGGGGAAAGATAGAAAAGCATTCAGTGAGGACCTGGGAGGCAGAGAGAGCTTCTCAGCACACACCCTAGAGGGGAGACAAGAGAGAAAGGACTTGCAGGGAGGGGTCTCACATGCAAAGGATCCTTTGAAAAGTATTTTCAGGAAATTCACAGCAGCTCAGCAGAACAAGAACTCAAGGTTCCTTTCATAGAGACCAGAAAATAAGACAAGCATTGGCTAGATCATAAAGGGCCATAAAAGATCCAAAAGGCCATAAAATGGCTAAGGAGCTGAGATCATATACTCCCATGAGTTGGAGATCATTCCTAAAGTAGTAATAAAACACCAAGGGCTGGAGAGATAGCCCAGTCAGCAAAGTGCTTGTTGTGCAAGCATAGGAAGTTGAGTTTATCTCCAGAACCCATGTGCAAAAAGCTTAGCATGATACAGACTTATAACCCAAATGCTAGGGACATGGACAGAGACAAAAATCCTTAAAAGTGGCCGACCAGCCATTCTAGCCTAATTGGTAAGCACCAGGTCTCAATGAGAGACCCTGATTCAGAAAACAAGGTGAACAGCTCTTGAAGGACAACACCCAACATTGACCTCTGGCCCTCCCATGAATGTGCACACATGTACATGTATACCTGCCTACACAAGTGCACCCCCACACAAATACACTATCACACATATTCAAACACAAAAAAAGAATAAATAAATAAAAATACTGAGCAGCACTAAGTGTAGATGGAGGCAGAGAATGGGAATTCCTGCCAGAATAGTGGCAACTTTGCATCCAGAATTCGGAAGAGAAATACTCTATACACCGTGGCTAAGAGTTAGACACAGCAAGGCATAAGCTCAGTCTCCCATCCTGGGAAGCAGTGGCAGCCCCCTATAACCTGGTCCAAAGAGGAACAAACCAGAAGCCACAGAGGTCTGCAGTCAGAGCTACATGGCAATAGAAGGATCCTGCTGCTAGCTGGCAAGTTTGCCTAAGGTACATGCTAGGCAAACCTCTCTTCTCTTTACAGAGAAGATGTGCAAGAAAACAAATGAAAAGGATTCATTACCTATGAAAGAGCCATGAAAATAATCTTCTCTTATCAGATAATGAGGGTACTCTTCAGGAGCTGAGCAGGATAAACTATCTATCACAAATAGTGAGCCTGTAAAGACAAGAAATGCAGAATCATCACAAAGTGTGTGTGCTCTTCACAAAAAAAAAAAAAAACCCATAAATTCCAGACATAAATAAGATGCACAGGTAACAAAATCATAGAGGGAGAATGAGGAAAAATATTGGTTCAAGACAGACAGTTAACAATAAGGAAATACTAACATTGATTTCCACTTTGACAGCAGCAAGACTCATCAGACCAAGCAAGGAACTCAATTAGCATGCCATAGCATACAAAGAAAAGTTGCCTGAACCAAACATGTTCAAGTTTGGCTCAGATAAATTTAATTTCCCCTCTCCTAGACCTGGGATTTTTTTTTATATTTGAATAATGATTGCTCATCATCACAGTCCATGAGGAGGCTTGAAGCCCCAGTATCCCAGGAATACTAAGGGTAAAATGAGGCACAGAAATGAGACACAGAGGGCACATGAAAGCATTAGGACTGAGTTTTGATCTCCAGGACCCATGTAATGTCAGACATGGTGACTGCAATTCTATGGTGATGCGGGAGGTGGAGAAAGAGGCAGCAATGAACAAGATCGTCTGTCTCAAACTATGTGGACAGTAAGGACCAACATCTGATGTTGTCATCTGAACTCACATATATACCATGACATGCACAACACACTAACACACATCACACACATACACACAGACAGAAAAAATAATGGTGGTACTGGAGAGATGAGTCATCAGTTAAAAGCACTGGCAGCTCTTACAGAAGACCCGGGTTTGTTTTCCAGCACCCACATGATTGCTGTTATCTGTAACTCCAGTTCCATGGAATCTAATGCCCTTTTCTGGCCTCTACAGGCACTGCATTCATGGGTGCACTTACATGCAGGCAAAACACTCACACACACAAAATAAAAGTAACAAACTGTAATAATAATAATAATAATAATAATAATAACAACAACAACAACAACAATAACAACAACAACAATAAATAGAAGGATTATAGCCAGGAAGACAAAAGCAAGAACACATTCCCTGGTTGCCCAGTATCCTAAATCCAGCCCTGGGACCACCTTAGCAACACCAGGACAGGGGCAGGACAAAGTAATGTTCCCCCTCATTTGGCCTGGATTCGAAAAATATACTAAGCAAGAACCAAATTCAGTCATGAAGAAATCAGTGTGTCATGATATTTGAAGAAACAGCAGTCCCAAGCATTTCAAAACAATTATTTCAGTTACAAGGAGGAGGTACATGGAGCATGCTAGTCAGCGAAAATTTGCAATGATGGAGAATAAAAAGGTCTAGAAGTCTCAGAAGGTCACAGAGATTATCATGGATGGGGGAGGCGCTCACGAAGCCCTGTCAGTCCCTGGGGACTATAGGCAGTTAATGGTTGCTAGGGAGAGAGAAGCATTTTTTATAAAGGTGTACCCCTGGCAAGTTGCCTCTACTCTTATAAGCAACTCTTCACCCATGTTCCTGTAAGCAAGACTAATTGAACTCAGTGGGTCACCAACTAAATCGACAAAATTAGAAGTGTATTAGAAGATCAAGGAGATCGGCAGGAGTAGGGGGACAAGAGAGGCTACTAGAGGGCTGAACATGATCAAAATACATTATATACATAAATTAAAATGAAATTCACTATTCTGTAAGTAAAATTAATAATATAGCACTATTATGTAAGGAAAATTAAAAATATAGCATTAACAGAAAAATCACTAAGAGTAGATTTTCCATGTCGTTACCACAAAAGGTAATATGTAGATCAGCTTTCCATTACAATGGTGAAACACCTGAGATCATTAAAACAGGAAAGATTTGGCCACTCTCACAGGTTCAGCTGTTTTGGTCTGTGGCTGGGTGTCTCCAAGGCTTGGGACAATAATGGTAGGAGTGCAGGACAGAGTTCCAGATGCCACTGTGTAATTTACTGAGCTCTCCACAATACCGAGAGAAGCAAGCCCTCTTCCCACCACCATCACTGTGGCCCACATTCTCCCCAGAACCCATGACAAACAAACTAATGACTGCACTGTATCTTCAGTAGACCGGCAGTTTTCCTGGCCAGCCTGCCCTTATCCTGAAGCTAGGACCTCCTAAAGAATGGGGTGGAGTGGGGTGGGAGAAAGGGAAAGGAGACCGTGTCTAAATTGAACTGAAAAATGACGTCTGAAATACACAAAACATCAATAAAAGTATTATTTAAAAAATGAAGCAATAAATAAATACTGTTCAGAGATGTTAAAAAATAAAACAAAAAATAAAATATTAGAACAAACAAAAAAAATAAGAATGCTTCAGCCATCCCAGCTAAATACAAAAGTGTTAATATTCTGAGCTGCATGTTCCCTTTGCAAATTAGGAGCACTTACCTATTAATTCATATTCCCACCATTTTTGTTATTGTTTTTAAATGTTTGAATTATTTGTGCCCTGCTTTTATGAGATCCCTAATCTTCAGCTCTGAGGGCCTAAAATTATCATTCTGTCTAAATTAATAGCAGGTTTATTGGCTCGTTATTTCTGAAATCTGGTTGGAAGTGCAAAGCAATAACTATTAGGTAATAATCACAGTAAGCTCTGATTAGAAACTAATAACATTAGCAATAAACTTGTGATGTGACCTCCATGAATCTTGATCAAAGGAAAGGAGTGTGGGACTGTTGTGCCTTGGAGAAAGTGCTGACAAGTAAGGGGAACCCCTGCTCCCAATGCTGGCTGGATGGGGCTACTAGCACATTTTTAACTTACCGCACCAAAAGGAAAATCTGATTTTGAAAAAAGAAAGGAAAATGATTATATATAAGACTTGTATTATTTGAATAGAAATATAGCTAAAAGGATGTGGTTCCAGCCTGGTGTGATGATGCACACTTCTAATCCCAGCATTAGGGAGGCAGAGGTGGGCAGATAGCTGGGAGATTGAGGATAGCTTGGGATGTTCTACATATTGAGTTTCATTTGGGGTTATATAGTGAGACCCTTTCTCAAAAAAGGAATATTATTCCATATTTTCCATATATTCCCATATTTCCAAATGGTTTACCAACCATCTAATATTTTTCTCTCAAAAATATCATTCTTGGAATGTATAATGTAAACCTGGTCAAAAGCCTGCGGCTGGGGAGTCATAAGCCTTAGGGTAGAACCAACTGTTGTTGATTTGCTAAATGGTCATGTCGTCCAATTTTCTTCTAAATATTTATGTTTGTACTCATATTCCTGGGCTCCTCACAGCATTGATCAAAGAAGCTTCTTTTGTGCAATGAGAGACAGTCAGTGCAGAGACTTATAACTGGTCACCATGCTGAGAGCAGTGACTATGAGTAGTCAGCCCTAAAGGGGACATCTTTATTAACACCCTCTCCAAGGCTCAGGGAACATGATGGAAGAAGAGGCAAAAAGAATGTAAAAGCTACAGGATGCAGAGGAGTGCTATGAAATGCTGTATTCTGTACACGCATTGCTATTGCAACTCAGTGCAGATGGGGTAACCTGCACAAGACCAAGCCAGCCAAAATTCCAGCTAAGAATATGAAAAAGAAAAAGAAAAAGAATAAGAATAAGAACAAGAACAAGAATAAGAATGAGAATAAGATTAAGAATAAGAATAGTGAAGAGGAGGAGGAGGAGGAGGAAGAGGAGGAGGAGGAGGAGGAGGAGGAGGAGGAAGAGGAGGAGGAGGAGAGGAGCAAGAACAACAATTACAACAAGAAAACATGAAGTTAGGAAGGGGACACACTGGGGGATCTGGGAGAGGACAGATGGGGGAATGGTAATATGAATGTATGTCATTGTATATATGTATGAAATGTTCATAATATTTTAATGAAGAAAAGAACATTCAATCATTTCTTTAACACATGTTCAGAAAGCTTGCTCTTGCAGTGGTTAATTTCTGGCAGTGGTTAATTTCTGATGTTTCCTGAGCACTAACCATGGGTCAGGCCCTCCTCCAAGCACATTGAATACATCATGATTTGCCACCCTCTCTGAAAGTATGCTTATTTGCTGCTATATTTATTCCCGCCACACATAGTGACCCTGAGTCACAGACAGGTGGATTACAAATCATACAGCTAGCACAATAGTAGAGCCAAGATTTGAATCCCAGATTCCCACACTCTCTAGTCTCTGTACTGCTTCGAATTATGTGTGTGTGTGTGTGTGTGTGTGTGTGTGTGTGTGCACATGTGAATGGGTAAATGTGCTTATATGTATATAAACCAGAGAATACTATTGAGTATTATTCCTCAGGACTTGTTTATGAGACAAAGATTCTCACTGGCCAGGAGCTCACCACACAGGCTAGGTTTGCTGGTTAGTGAGGCCTGGGGATCTTCCTATCTCTACCTTCCCAGAGCCAGGATTACAAGAGTGCAGGCCACAGCCTATGGGTTCTGAGGATCATCATACTTGCATGAGAAATACTTTACTGTTAGCTCCCCAGCCCTCTTTCCTGCCATTTTGTGTTCACCTAGTAGCAAGCAATTTTTTGAGCACCGGCAATTTGCCAAGCACTCTCCTATGAGCCTCAACAGAGGGAGAATGGGATGCAGGGAAAGTTAGCATAGGGTGGCGATGGCACTGACTGACTTGCTTGTGTTGTTGCAGTCGCTTCCTAGGCTCTACCCCACCCCCTCATTCTTCCAGTTTTTCAGAAAAACAGCCTGAAGGATCTTCTCAGAGTAGGATTCAGGTCCTGCCAAACCTGAGCTCAGAACCTCTAACCTGCATATTCACAATACTGAACACAATCAGCAGAATCACTTCGATCTGCCCAGAGTTGCCTTCCTTTGTGCTTCCTCATCTTCCTGTGGCGTTATTGATTATATCTGCCTCCATTCGGTCCAAGCCAGACCTATAATCCTCCTCTCTACTCAGTAAACAGAGCTGCACTTCATAACTCAGAACTTTTGCAATTTTCATTATACCATCTAGAATGTTCTTCTTAGATTGTACCTCCTATTATCTCCTGTTTTAATTTTTTTCATTGATAAATGACAGGTGATATATAATATGGTATATAACATGATGTTGCACACATTTATACATTGTGGGATGATTAAATCATATGAACCAATCATTCCTTCATCTACTGAGCACTTTGTGATAAGAACATTTGAAAACCTATTCTTGAAATTTTCTGTCATCCCTGATTGTGAGAAAGGGTACTGTCACCAACTCAATTTCCACACACATTTAAGACTCCTCTGATAACCCTGCTGAGAGTTCCTTATCTCATGGTCCTGTTTTCTGAACCAGTGGGTAAGGTGAGGTGCTATTGCCCTAGGTGGCTCTGGTGTAAGTGATCTGTAAACCACATTTTCACACAACTTTGGGTGTTTAGTAAACAGTGCTGTGGCTTCCTAACCCTAAGGTGATTTGCTTTGACTTTTCCCGGACCTGCTCTGGAATGAAAGGCTCTGAAGATCAAGTTGATTTGATATTCTGCTCAGGAAGAATGGGAGCAATCACTTCTCCTTAGCTTTGAGGACCCATTCAGAGAACAGATGAGCTCAGTGTTTAGAAGTTAGAGATGCATTTGGAATATTAGTCATGACTTCTCTCAGCAGGAAATTCTGAAAACAATTCTTCAGGGAGGGCTTGTTCTTGTCTCTGTGCAGGTGTACCCACATGCATGTACACACACACATGCACACACTTTCACAGCTCTGCCATGTGAATTCAAGAAGCTCATCACCTAAAAACACAAATAACTTCATGGTAATTAGTCTACCACATGTGGTAAAAACTAAGCCATTTCATGATAAAAACCAAGTCTGTGTATCTAATAAAACCAAGGAGCACTGTGGAGATGAAGACATATGACATTTATACTACCACAGTAGTCTATTAAACCTGACGGTATAAAAATTCTTAGGAGACTACATTGTGTTTGTGTCTAAGCATACATGTGTGTGGAAGTGCCCATGTGTGCATCCACATAAGTGTGTGCATGTATGTGGAGGCCATTGATCTACCTCAGGGGCCGTGCCTTGGGAAAGCTACCCACTATAGTTTGCTACATTCTCTGGCTGGCCTGGAACTCATTCATTAGGCTACGCTGGCTGACCAGTGACCGTCAGGGATCCACCTGTCTCCACCTTCCCTATTTCCAGCTTTTTATGTGGGTTCTGGGAATCGAATTCCAGTCCTTGTGCTTGTAAGTCAAGCATTTACTTAACCGAGCCACCTCTCCAGGCCAAATCTATCCTCTTATTATGTAATAAAAGTCAAGGTTCATCTTCAAATCCCTAAGCACACACATAGTGAATGTATTCTAAGTGAAAAAAAGATGAAAATTGAAATTATCACTATGAATGTTATCAATTCCCTTTATATTGTACAAGGTCAGGAGAAAGTGCAAGTGGAATAGCACTGAGCAGTTACAGCATGGGATCCCTTAAAGTTCAAGTGCAATAGCACTGAGCTGCAACAACATGGGATCCCTGAAAGTGCAAGTGTAATAGCACTGAACTGCTGCAGCATGGGATCCCTGGAAGTGCAAGTGTAATAGTACTGAGCAGCTACAGCATGGGATCCCTGGAAGTGCAAGTGTAATAGTACTGAGCAGCTACAGCATAGGATCCCTGAAACTGCAAGTGCAATAGCACTGAGCTGCTACAGCATGGGATCCCTTAAAGTGTAAGTGCAATAGCACTGAGCTGCTACAGCATGGGATCCCTGAAAGTGCAAGTGTAAGAGCACTGAGCTGCTACAGCATGGGATCCCTGAAAGTGTAAGTGCAATAGCACTGAGCTGCTACAGCATGGGATCCCTGAAAGTGAAAGTGTAATAGCACTGAGCTGCTACAGCATGAGATCCCTAAAAGTGCAAGTGTAATAGCACTGAGCTGCTACAGCATGGGATTCCTGAAAGTGCAAGTGTAAGAGCACTGAGCTGCTACAGCATGGGATCCCTGAAAGTGCAAGTGTAATAGCACTGAGGGGCTACAGCATGGGATCCCTGGAAGTGCAAGTGTGATAGCACTGAGCTGCTACAGCATGGGATCCCTGAAAGTGCAAGTGTGATAGCACTGAGCTGCTACAGCATGGGATCCCTGGAAGTGCAAGTGTGATAGCACTGAGCTGCTACAGCATGGGATCCCTGGAAGTGCAAGTGTGATAGCACTGAGGGGCTACAGCATGGGATCCCTGAAAGTGCAAGTGCAATAGCACTGAGGGGCTACAGCATGGGATCCCTGGAAGTGCACGTGTGATAGCACTGAGGGGCTACAGCATGGGATCCCTGAAAGTGCAAGTGCAATAGCACTGAGGGGCTACAGCATGGGATCCCTGAAAGTGAAAGTGCAATAGCACTGAGCTGCTACAGCATGGGATCCCTGGAAGTGCAAGTGTGATAGCACTGAGCTGCTACAGCATGAATCCCGGAAAGTGGAAGTGCAATAGCACTGAGCTGTTATAGCATAGGATCCCTGAAAGTGCAAGTGCAATAGCACTGAGCTGCTACAGCATGAATCCCTGAAAGTGCAAGTGTAAAAGCACTGAGGGGCTACAGCATGGGATCTCTTAATACATAATTTGTATTTCAAAATTTACATGTACACATCTATTTCATTTTAACCAGAAGGGTGAAAATTCTGAAAACAAATCCTTCCGTCATTTACAGCACTTCTACTACTGCTGCTGCTACTACTACTGTTACTTTTACTTCACTCCTGTTTGTGTTCCTACCAGCACTCAATGGACACTGGCATCTTGCCTGATGCACTGGAGTCATCCTGGCTTTCATTCTTTCTGGACAAACACCCTCACAGTCCACTGGAATGCTGGGTTCCTGGAGCATTCAGGTTCTGCCCTAGTGTCCGCATCAGCACACTTGAACAGCTTCTACTGTCCCATTGGAATTCAAGACTAAAGCACAAGTTCAAAGACAACACTATCAATAATTTCAAGGATCTGGGAAGATGCTTCAGTCAGTAAAGTACTTCCCTCATAAGCTTGAAGACATGAGTTCTGATCCCCAGTATCAACGTATAAAGACCGGCCCATCCACTTGTAATCCCAGGATGGCAAGATGAGAATTGGAAACAGAGATCCCTGGAAGCCTGATGCCCAGATATCCTAACTTAGCTGACAAAGTTTCAGGCCAAAGAAGACAGACCCTTTCTCAAACAAAAGGTGGAAGGTACCTGAGGAATCTTTAAGATGGCCCTCTAACCTCCACACACATGGGAACATGTGTGTACAGGTACACAAGCATACATGTGCACCGACATGCAGGAATATAATATGTATACAGTATTGTTTTTTAAGTCTTTCCATGTGAAGGCTCATTTTCAGGATTTCACTTACAATGGCCACTCAGTCTTTATCACAATCCTGTGAATCTTATAGATGCTAGAGCTGAGGCCAGAAGAGCTCGGTTTGCCCAGGTTCACTGCACTAACTAGTTAATAGCTGGCTTCAAAACTGCCCCAAAGGCTGAGGCTGTGGCACTTGGTTATTGGTCTCAGAACCTGACAACCCAGAAGACTGTGAGCCACACCTCTACAGGAAAGACTGTACAATCTCAGGCCACACATTCACAGACTTTCACAGAAAGGAGCAAATTGAAGATGCAGGTAGGTCTTTGACTCAGATTTTCATAAAATCACACAGCGGATCCAAGAAAAGCTTTTAAATAGTGCCCCGTCTGTATAATTAGCATAATAGCAAGAGTTCTTCTGCCTCCAGAATATTGATACAGACTCCAAAGAGCAGAAAGCATGATCATCACATTAAACAGTTGGTTCTTAATAATTCAATATCTTTAAAGTCTCAAATCCTTTTTGAAATCATTTCTTCAGCTAGTCCGATAAGTGCTAATTTAGTGAAAGGAACAAAGTGAAAAAAGATGAGGAAAAGGAGGAGGAAGCCAGAGAGGAAGGAGAAACTAAAGTAAAAATGAGCTCTACTGTGAAGAAACATCAGGACCACTGAGGAAGCATCAGAAATGAGAGCCCAGTCTCTCTTACTCCAAAACCAATATGAGAGAAAAAATCATATATACATATATATATATGTATATATGTGTGTGTGTGCACGCACGTGTGTGTGTGTGCGTGTGCCTTTTAAATGTGTATGCATGTCAGTGTATAGGAGGAGTGCATGTAAGTTCACATGCACACAATATGCACATGTATGTGGAAGCTAGAGGACAATACTTGGTATCATCCTCAAGATGCCATCCACCTCCTTTAAAGCATGATCCCTCACTGGCTTAGAGCTCACAAGTAGGCTAGACCAGCGGACCAACAAGCCCCAAGGATCCTACTGCCTCTCTGTCACCTACACCAGGATTACAAGCATGTGCCACCACGTCTGGCATTGTGACATGGATTCTGAGGAACAAACTCTGTCCCCATCTTTGCAAAGCAAGACCTTTATTGATTGAGCTTTTCCCTCCCCCAGCCCTATGCCTGCCTTTTAACTTAGTTTTGTGGATGTTTTTGAAACTTGATTTCTTTTCTGTTTTGAACACTATAGATAATCAAGCTCTTAAGACTGCATTGTACATGTATGTACAGGGCATATGCTGGAGGAAGACATGGGTCATAACAACCCCCTCCCAGAAGGGACAGTCAATACAGCAGAAAGATGGTGTTTATTTAAATCAGCTGCCTCAGGAAACCTTGGCCTCCAAAGAGCCACACAACATGAAAAAACACAGCTTTCTCCAGTTGTCGTCAGAGCTGCACACCTCATCTCCTACCACACTGGGGCTCCAGGTGCCTACAGGGAATGTATTGCCTTCAGCCAAGGCTATTATAAGGCCAATAAAACACCCTGAGTCAACATCCTACTACTGATGTTCTTTTTAAAAAAATTATTAACATTACTTAAAAATAAAAACTGCAATCTCATGAGCTAGGGTGTGGTGCCCTCATATGAGCCTGGAGCTTTGGTCCCATCCCTGAGCCATGGTTCCACATTCCTCTGCTGGCAGGCTGATGGTGGAAAAGATTGGAGGATGGAGGACTTCCTGATGTTGGGCAGCAGTTTCTGCCTTCTCTGAGTGACTACAATCCCCACAACCCAGTCCTCTGAGGTCCCAGCTTGTGCACGGCAGTGGCTTTGCCTCTGTGTTGAGCTTATGTGGGGGAACAGGGAGATCTCTGTCATTTGCAGATTTTAGTCTTGGGAGTGATATCTTTTTTTATTTTTTATTTTTATTTTTATTTTATTTATTTATTTATGTGTATGAATGTACTGTCTGCATGTAGGGCTGTGCACCCGTGTCATGAAATGCTGTGGAGGTCATAAGAGGGTGTCAGATTCCCCTGGAACTGGAGTTCTCCTGGAATTGGAGTTACAGGCAGTTCTAGCTGCCATGTGGGTGCTGGGGATCAAACCCAGGTCCTCTGCAAGAGCAGTTGGAGCTCTTAACTGCTAGGCCATCTCTCCAGCCCCGGGAGTGATATCTTAATAGAAGGGATTTCCCACTTCCCCTGAGGGCCAGCTCTGGTCTTGACTTCACAAGTGGTCCTGGACATCCAGACTTTGATGTTGATCCTCTATCTTTCCAGGACACCAAGAGGTTTTCCATCATTTTTTATTGATAGACTTGTCATCACAACATTCATGATCTTTAAGTGTTCTCTGAAATTAATACACCCCACCACCACCCACACTCTGAGAGGACTAGGGTCTTCCTCCTCTCAAAGCAATCACCTTTGGATTTAACATGAAATCTATTATATTTTTTTAATTACATGAGTGTGTGTGCATGTGTGTGTGTGTGCGCGTGCACACGCACAAGTCACAAGAGTCATTTCTCTCCTTGTACCATGTAGGTTCTAGAGATCAAACCTCGGGTCATTTAGATTGGTAGCAAGCATCTTTACAAGATGAGCCATCTCACTGACCTCACGTAGCATTCTCTGATCAGAACTAGAATAGTAGGTCCCTCCCTCAGTGCCTCACTAAATAACAAGACTAGCGTTGGCAAAATGAATTTATGTACAATCTTGGCCAGAATTGGGAAATGAAAAATAATTTATGTGAAAGGTTAAACAAAGATCAGGAAATGTGCATATGTAGATTTAGCTATAAGTTATCACAACTGAAATGATAAGTCCTTTCTGGGCATGCCACAGGTTTCACCCATTCTCCACCCTAGAGTAGGATTTCCTGGAAAAAAAAATTAAGTTGGTGGCTATTTCATGCTATGTGAAACTGAACTGCTTTATCTGCTGAAGAAGGAAGCTCACCAAAATGGTGGCCCTCTCTCTTGTCCCCAGATAAAGTCTCCAACGCATGCTTCAAATGAGCGAGAGGACGTGCTAGCTGTTAAACAAAAGCCCTGCCTAAGCAAGTGCTGTCACTAATTCCCTCAGGAACGTACCACTCCCATCACAACACAGCACAGAAATTGCAGACCTGTGTGTCTGTTTGGGGCCAGGCAGATGGAAAAGACTCGGGAGACACAGGCAATGAAAGACACGGGAACACTGTAAGTCTGGTATGCCAGTTGGTACTGCCAATTCTTAGATTCTGTGAGTAGAAACAGGAAAGTGAGACTCACATGAAATATCCTAGTTTATAAATTTGGTAGCTTATGTTTTAAGGTATTATACTCTGTGGGCCAAATGAAACTCATTTTCTAGTTTAATCTGTAATAGGACTGCATGTGACTTCATGTGAGCTAAGAAACTTCCTGAGCAGCAGATGGCTCAGTGACCATGTGCACAGACTGGATTCAAGTGTGTGATAATATTGATGCTCTTGATAGTTGGTGTGAGTTTGTGTATGTGTGTGTGTGTGTGTGTGTTGACTGTCTTTCTTCAAGTGCTGTCTATCTTGGTTTTCACTCATTCATTTGTTTGTTTGTTTGTTTGAGTGTTTGTTTGTGGAAACCAGGTCTCTCACTTGCAGCTCACCAGTTCCACTAGCCTGGCTGGCCAGAAATCCTCCTGTCACCAGTGCTAGGATTACAAATGTGTACCACCATAATCACCTTTAATATATACTGAGAATTTCACACCTGAATCTCGTCTTCACATTATTTGAACCCTTTCCTGTCCCCCTCCAACTTCTCCCAGGCTCCCAGCTCCCTCACAGTTTCTCAACCTCTTCTCTATTATTGTTATGTTTGCATGAATCCATTTATAAACATACGTGTCTATATAAGGCACTGAGTCCACTTGAGATGAGATAGCAAGGATGGTTTAATGTTTAAAACATCTTGACAAAGTCAGCTTTTTTTTTTTTTTTTGGTCTTTTCAAGACAGGGTCTCTCTGTAGCCCCAGATGTCCTGGAATTCCCTCTGTAGACCAGGCTGGCCTTGAACTCACAAAGATTCACTTGCCTCTGCCTTCCAAGTGCTAGGATTAAAGGCAAACGCCACCACGCCCAGCTAAATCAGCTTTTTTTATGTGAGTTCTAGAGATCCAACTCAGGTCCTCAAGTTTGATGCCAAGCATTTTACTGAGCTAGCATCTAAACCCCTGGATGCTCTTGATATTTGAAATCCTGAACTTGGTGATGGGTTTCTACATGCCTCAACTAGAAAAAGAACATACTTGTTATCTGTGGAAATAGGAAAGAGTTCCGTGTTATGTTCTATAAGCCTCAGTTTCATCAACTGTAGAATATAGGGAAAATAATATTTACAGCTTCATTATACCAATCGAAATATGTTCAGGGGGAAAAAAAAAGACAAAGTATAAACCTCTGGAAAGGAGCTCCATAATTTTTGGTTCCTGTTTAAAGAGAGAGCTCAGTCAGTAAAATGCTTATCTCAAGGTACAAGACCCTGGGTTCCATCTCCAGAACCCATTCAAAAGCTGGGTGTATTACTCAGCGTTCTCTGAAGAAACAGAATCAACAGGATAAATGTATAGCTATATATAAATTTATTGATTTGCTCACATGACAGAGCTCAAGGAGTCCAACAATAGCCACACCACACTGGAGAGGCTGAGAATCCAGGGAACTGCTCAGTCCACAAGGCTGGATGTCTCAGTAGTCCCAATCTGGTCCTGAAGGCCTGATGGATTCCAGGAGATCTGCCAGTTGATCACAGCAGCAAGACAAACTCACCAGTGAGAGAGAGGCAAGCTGCAGGAAAAAAAAAAGGGACCAAATCCCTCTGCCATGGCCTTCTGCTGGAAGGTCAGGTGATAAATGGAGTTTTGGCTGAAGTCCGACTCACAGTGGGCCTAGTGGGTCCCAGAACTCATTCTGTGGTTATTTCCCCAGTCCCAGAATGTATAATTGAGATAGATATACTTAGAAATTGGCAGAACTCCACATTGGTTCCCTGACTTGTGGAGTGAGGGCTATTATGGTTGGAAAGGCCAAATGGAAACCATTGGTGTTGCCTCTACTAGGGAAAATAGTGAACCAAAAACAGTATCATAACCCTGGAGGGATTGCCGAAACTAGTGCCACCATCAAGGATTTGAAAGATGCAGGGGTGGTGATTCCTACCACATCTCCCTTTAACTGTCCAATTTGGCCTATGCAAAAGACAGATGGATCATGAACAATGACAATTGACTATCGAAAACTCAACCAAGCAGTGACACCAATTGCAGCAGCTGTACCAGATGTGGTGTCCTAACTTGAGCGGATTAATATGTCTCCTGGTACCTGGTAGGCAGCTATTGATCTAGCCAATGCTTTCTTCTCAATACCGGTTCATAAGAACCACCAGAAGCAATTTGCTTTCAGCTGGCAAGGCCAACTGTAATACCTTTACTGTCTTACCTCAAGGGTATGTTAACTCTCCAGCCTTGTGCCATAACTTAGTTAGAAGGGATTTTGATCACCTTCTAACTAAGAGGTAGCAGCTAGTCTAGACTTATTGGTAAAGCATATGTGCATGAGAGGATGGGAAATAAATCCAACTAAAATTCAAGGGCCATCTACCTCAGTGAAGTTTCTAGGAGTTCAGTGGTGTGGAGCGTGCAGAGACATTCCTTCTAAGGTAAAGAATAAATTGTTGCACCTGGCCCCTCCCTCCACTAAGAAAGAAGCACAACGTTTGGTGGGCCTTTTTGGATTCTGGAGGCAGCACATTCCCCATCACTCCCATATATGGGTGTGTTACTACAACCCATATATCAGGTGACTCGGAAAGCAGCAAACTTTGAGTGGGGCTTGGAACAGGAAAAGGCTCTTCAACAGGTCCAGGCTGCAGTGCAGGCTGCTCTGCCCCTAGGGCCATATGATCCAGTGGCCCCAATGGTGCTTGAGGTATCAGTGGCAGATAGAGATGCTGTCTGGAGTCTCCAGCAGACCCAATGGTGCTTGAGGTATCAGTGGCAGATAGAGATGCTGTCTGGAGTCTGTTGCAGGATCCCATAGGTGAATCACAGTGGAGGCCCTTGGGATTTTGGAGTAAGACTCTACCTTCATCTGCAGACAACTATTCTCCTTTTGAGAGACAGCTCTTAGCCTGCTATTGGTCCTTAGTGGAAACTGAACGTTTGACAATGGGTCACCAAGTCACCATGCAACCTGAGCTTCCCATCATGAGCTGAGTGTTATCTGACCCACCAGACCATAAAGTAGGACGTGCACAGCAACAGTCCATTATCAAATGGAAGTGGTACATACATGACAAGGCCCAGGCAGGCCCTGAGGGCACAAGCAAGCTACATGAAGTTGCCCAAATGCCTATGGTTCCCACTCCTGTTACAATGCCTCCTGTGCTTAAGCATGCACTTATGGCTTCATGGGGTTTGCCCTATGATTAGTTGACTGAGGAAGAGAAGACTAGGGCCTGGTTTACTGATGGTTCTGCACAATCTGCAAGCACCGCCCAGAGGTGGACAGCTGCAGCATTACAGCCAATTTCTGAAACAACCTTAAAGTACACTGGTGAAGGAAAGTCTTCACAGTGGGCAGAACTTTGGGCAGTGCACATGGTTGTGCATTTTGCCTGGAAGGAGAAATGGCCAGAGGTTCGATTATATACTGATTCATGGGCTGTAGCCAATAGTTTGGCTAGATGGTCAGGGACTTGGAAGGAGCATGATTGGAAAATTGGTGAGAAAGACATTTGGTGAAGAAGTATGTGGATAGAGCTATGTGAATGGTCAAAGGATGTGAAAATACTTGTGTCTCATGTAAATGCTCATCAAAAGGTGATCTCAGCAGAGGATGAGTTTAATAATCAAGTAGATCGGATGACTTGTTCTGTGGATAGTCAGCCTCTTTCTCCAGCTGTCCCTGTTGTTGCTCAATGGACCCATGAACAAAGTGGTCATGGCAGCACAGGTGGAGGTTATGCACAGGCTCGACAGCATGGACTTCCACTCCCCAGGGAGAGAGAGGCAAGCCGCAGGGAAAAAAGGGACCAGCCCCCTCTGCCATGGCCTTTTATACTGCCTGCCGGCAGAAGGTAATGCCCACATTTGGGGTGGGCCATCCAGCTTGAGGTATTCCAATCCAAAGATCCCTTTTCTCTCATTTGTTCATCCTTAGTCCAGTCAAGTTGACACCCAGGATTAGCCATCACACTGGGTGTGGAAACATGCACCTGTAATCCCATCATTGGAGAGGTGGAGACAGATGAATGATCCCTGGGGCTTGCTGACCTACTATATTAACTCCAGGCCAGTTAGATGCTATCTAAAAAAAAAAATTTTGACCCACACCTTTAATCTCAGCAGTTGGAAGGCAGAGGCAGGCAGATCTCTGTGAGGCTGAGGCCAGTCTGGTCTACATAGTGAGTTCCAGGTAGGCTGGGAGGCCCTGCCAAAAAATGGTGGACAGTACCTAAAAAAACAACATGGGTTTTCATATGTGCATGAACAAACATATGTGCATGTGCATACACACACACACACACACACACACACACACACACACACACCTCAGTTCCTAGTCCAGCCAAAGTGTTATATGACCTTGGATGTGTCCTTTGATTTTTCTGGGTTTCCAAGGAAAGGCTGTTGCCACCGTGGCTCAGAACTTACCTTTCCAGACAACTGTGTTCTGTGCTGCCCTACTGATACCTCACTTTCAGTGTAATTACCAGGATAGCTTTCTGAACACAGCCAGCACAGAACTGAGATTTGATGAAAGGAGTCATTAGCGATTTAACCATGTTAAAAAAGAAAACATAAAAGAGCTCCAGATCTCTCAAGATGCTATCTAAAGGACAAACGGTTGTCATTTAAGTTTTGACATAATTATAACATTTAACGTTAAAGTGTGCACCGCTCAATAATCCCTCCTGAATAATTGTAGTGTTGCCAGGAGAACAGGGCTGTAATTGACTTGCCTGAAGGTTGCTAGGGAGGCACTTACTGCATGGAATGAGGAAGGGGAATTAAACAATGGGACTGGAAGAGATGGGCTTGTCTCTGTGAGTTAACTACAGCAGAGAGGCCTGGAGCAGCTTTTGCAGCACAGAAGCCAACACAGCTTCAGCTGTGTGGGATACAAATGCTGTGCATCATAGCCCTCTCCTCTTCCCATACATTAAGCGATGGTTATACTCCATCACCGCCACATCTCCCTAGGTACCAATGAGCTTTTTCTGCAGAACAACACAAAATCCCAGCTGTGCAACAACTATAGCTTTAGTTTTCAATCACATGTCTAGGGGATATTGGTTTGGACAGTCTCAGTTTGCTCCATCATCCTCCTGAGACACAGGACTTTCAGGAAGATGGCAGAGATCCTGAGGACAAACAGAAACACACAGGGCCCTTTTAAGGTCCCAGTTCACAACTGGTACACTGAGACTTGCATTCTATTCCATGACCCAAAGCAACCCACACTGTAAGCATCCTGGCAGAAACAGAAAGGTTCTAAAATTTCCTCTGTCCTTGGCTATCAGACTATTGAGACAATGGACCCCCAACCCCCAAGTTGTAATTTCCCCAAGAATCTTGTGCTGGGAGAGGGGAAAGGGTAAAGCCTCTTTCCAGCCAGATGAGAGACTTGTCTTCCTAAAAGACATAACATAATACAGTTCTGACCGCTTGTCAGACCACCTTGCAGGAGAGAATGGAGCCAAGACAATAATAGGTCAGTGATGGGTGCAACCATGCCTTGACCAGGACTGCTTAGCAACACATACCTCTCATTCTCTATGTAAACATAAATTTCATGTCAGGACACCAAAGATGGACTTAGGGTGACCAGACTTATATTCTTCTTTCCAGTGTGTCCACAGTGAATAAATCTTTTTTTTTTTTTTTGCCATCTCTTCTCTATTCGATTGGCCTCTTGAAGACAGGTGGCTGAACCCATCTTATCAGGGGTTTCAGGAGCTTGGCTCTGACCCTAGCAACTCTGTGAGCCATAACACCAAGCCCTATATCCATGGAGAGGAAATAAGTTTCTCTTAAAGTAGAAGAAGAAGGAGAGGAAGTTACTCTTTTCTATACAATCATCCACTCCACTATACATCTGAAAAATCACAAACTGTTGAGGACAGGAACATGCTTACCTACCCCAATACATTGTCCAGCAGAGATTTAGGTCTTCCCTCACTCACTGAGATCCAATCCAGTGGTGAGCACTCAGGTCAAAGCCAGCAATAAAGCAGAAGCATCCAGTAAACTGAAATGGCTTTAGAGAAGGGGCTCTAAATGAATGAAGCCTGAGCTATGGTACCCATTCCCGAGGAGCAGGCTGTAAGGAGGGCTGTGCCTGGCCTACAAGTTCTGCAGCAATATGTCAGTGATTGAGTTGGTCAGAGGGAACAAAAAGGTGGCCACAAGGCTCCAGCACAGGCAGATGCTTAACCAGGAGATTCATGACAGCACTCAGGGACCAGGATCCCTGAGCAGGAACACTCTCCCCTGTCATCTGAGTCGGTACTGCTACCCGTGGATGTGGCACAGTGGCACGATGGGCTAGGAAGGGTAGGGAATTAGACCCATCATCATCTTTCTAACATGTAAAGCTTAATTACCTCATCTGTAAAATGAGAATAAGTTTTCCCTTGCTCTGTTATACTGAGGTTAAAGCAGATAGCATGCTTAAAATGCCAAACTTACATATTTCATGAGCCATGCACAGAAAAAAGACCTCCTTGGCCCCGCCTCTTAGAGTAAGATTTGCCTACAGGAGGGGAAGAAGGGGTAAAAAGGCATCTAGCCACATTGGAACACAAAGTACAAGTCCTTCCAGGCTAATCCAGGTGTCCTCCTTCCAAGAGAGGTAATGAACTGAAGCATGTTGTTTCTCTTTCTCTTGACTACATACAGAGATTTTTTTTTTTTTTGGTAATTTTGAGACAGGGTCTCCCTTTAGTTCCAGCTGGCCTGGAGCTCACTATGTAGACCAGGCTGGCCTTGAACTCACAGAGATCTGCCTGCCTCTGTCTCTTGAGTGCTGGGATTAAAAATGTGCACCACCACATCCCATCTGGGTCTATTCATGATGCTGTATTAGCAGCTGTTGATTGCCTGGCATCAGCACTTATTCCTCACAGGTTTGAAGGCTGATGTCTGAGATCACGTTCCTCACATGGTTGGTCTGAGTGAAGACTCTTTTAGGTTGCAAAAAGCTGACTTCTTGGTCTGTCCTCACATGGAAAGACAGCTAACTAGTTCTTTGCTCCCTTCTTATAAAAGCAATAGTGCAATTAGTAAGGGTATCATTCTTGTGACAGAAGTACCTTCCAAAGGCCCCATCTCTTTTTAAATTAACAAGTATGAATCATACATAATAATGGGTTTGTTACACCATTTCACATACATATAAAATTCCTTCCGATCATATTCATCTTCTCTTGTTTCCCTCCCACTCTTGATGATCCTCTTCCCAGTTAATCCCTCTTCTACTTTCATGGTTGTGTGTGTGTGTGTGTGTGTGTGTGTGTGTGTGTGTGGTATGTGTGCATGTGTGTGAGTATAGGCACATGTGTAGGTCAGAGAACAACCTCAGATATCTGCCCTTACCTTCCACCTTGCTGGAGACAAGGTCTCTGTTGTTCACTGCTGACTATGCCAGGCTAGCTAACCTGCCAGGGGATTCTCCTGTCTCCGCCTCTCATCTCCCGAGATGGGTTCTGGGATTACAGGTGCACACATTTCTGCATCTAGCTTTTAAGGTGGGTTCTGGGGATCTAAACTCCTTTTCCCACTAACTAATCTCCCAATGCCTGACAACTCTTTCTTTAAAGATACATGATCCACATCACCCAGCTCGATGACAACTATCAAGGACCTCTTTTGAAGGCTGCATTAATTTGAGATATTAGTCCTTACAACACACTCAGCACCAGTCTGTGTTATACAACACACAGATGATCTGATTCTCAGAAAAGCTCTGGAAAAGAGGGCTGGTGCCAATCTGCAATATTTTACAGTGCCCCAGATCTGTCGGCAGCTGAAGGATGGATGAGCTGACCTGGGAAGTTCCCACTGTCAATAGTCACAGGCTAAAGGGAAAGAGGTGAGGCTGGGAGAGAAGGGTTTGGAAAGTTTATTTCAAATGTTTAGCTTCTGAGGTGGGGAGCTGTTCTCTAACCAGGAGTTGCTGGAATTGTTTAAATCTTTTTTATACTTTGGTTTTATATACACATAAATAAACTGATGGACAAGGTCAAGAAACTTGCTCACACTCTCTTTTTACACTTTTCTATTACTCTTCCACCAGCCACAGTTTTGTTCCAGGGCAGCAATCAAACTAAAATCCTAAGCATCAATGCATCACATCTGTAACTTACAACACTTACAAACCGTTCACAGGTCTCCTCATAACAGCCACACACAACAGACCTTTCTCTTAAAGATGGAGATGCTGACATCTCCACTTGACCAAGGTGCTCCTTTTCTTCTGGTGTTTGCCTTTCTTGAAAGACTTGCTGCTTCACCAGAACCAAGCAGGGCAACCAAGTACTTCATCTCTTTGAAGAGACAAATCAAAGCAAGTCTGTGTGCTCAGGCTGCAAATCTTAAGCAATGCTTTCTCCATCACTTAGAACACAGGAACATGGCTAAAACTCTTATTTATGAGCAGGTATATTTGAGGGAAATAAAAAGGAATCTAAAATTTATTACATATTTATGATGAACCAGGCACATTTGGTAGATTTTTAAGATAAATATTTTTGATTCTTTGAAATTTTCATCGTCTATTTTAACCATATCCACATGCCTTCCCCGCCTCTTCTCAGGTCCACCCACACCTCTCTATACCACCCTCAACTTCATGTCCCTTATTATTTTATAAGGCTTGTCCAGTCTAATTTTTGTTCCCCAAACATTCTTGGTTGTGAGCCCATCTCTTGAAGCCTGGTCAACCTACCAAGCATTACACCTTTATTTTTTTTTCTTTTTTAATTAATTTATTTATTTATTATTTATTTATTTATTTATTTATTTATTTATTGTAATTTTTAACAAATCTGACCCGTGTTCCTGCCCATTCCCCCACCCCCCAGAGCTCATGCATTCTGCCAAACATGCTTTTCATCTCTTAGTCTTTCTCAATATTGTCCCATGGGGAAGTTAACTGATTTTAGCAGAAGTTCCTGTTTTCCAGTCAGTTCTTTGATGCAGTCTTTTTGTTATATTGTTGTTTTCCAAAATGGCATTACGCCCAACTGCTTTGTACAAAAGCTCAGGGGGCCCTACACAAGAAATACTTACAACTGGTAATTGGCACTAGCATCCACAGATGAGGGATATCATTTGGTCGTTTTGTTTTCTGGGACGTGTGTTACTTCACTCAGCACGATGTCCTCTCGCTCCAACCATTTTCCTGCAAAGCTCGGAGGTCAGTCTTTCTTTACTGGCTGCATAGAACCCAGTGTGTAGATGTACCACTTTTCTCTATCCACTTCGTTAGTTGAGGGGCATTTAGGGGTTGTTCCCAGCTCCTTGCTATTGTGAAGAGAGCTGGCATAAACATGGCCACCACCCGTGCATGTATCTGTGGTGGCGTAAAGTCTTGAGGGTACATGCCCAGGAGGGGTATGGCGGGTCGGTGGCATTTGCATTCCAAGTCTTCCAAGGGTTCTCCACACTGCTTCCCATAGTGGCTGTACGACGATTTACATTCCCACAGCAGTGGATGAGTGTTCCCCTTTCCCCATAACCTCTCCAGCATTGGGTCATTTGTTTTCTTGATCCTAGCAGTCTTAGGAGTAAGATGATATCTTAAAGTGGTTTTCATTTGCATTTCCTTAATATTTAGTATGTATGAACATTCTTGGAGGTGGGTTCTGCAGACATCTTAATTCCTCACTTGTGAAGAAGCCTCTGTTCAGTTCTTTGCTCCATCTATTGAGTGGGGTCAATTTGTTTTCTTTTTTCTCTTTTGCTTTTGTTTTTTTGAGTAGTTATATATTCTGGAAATCAATGCTTTGGTCAGATGTATCTGCAGTGAAGGTTTCCTCCTCCACTCTGTGGGATTTCTCTTCACTTCCTTGATTGTTTCTTTTGATGTACAGAAACTTTTGAGTTTGATGAGGTCCCATTTGTCAATTGTCGACCTTAATTCTGTGCAGCTGCGTCTGATTCAGGAAGTCTTTTCCTTCCTACGCCTATGTCTGTAGTCTGCTGCCAACTTTTTTCTTCTATCACCTTCAGAGTTTGGGGTTTCACGTTGAGGTCTTTAATCCATCTGGAGTTGACTTTTGTACAGGCGAGAGGTAGGGGTTTAATTTCATTCTTCACAAGTGGTGATCCAGTTTTGCCAACACCACTTGCTGAAGATGCGGTCTTTTCTCCATTGTGTGTTTCTTGGCCCCCTTGTCAAATATGATGGCTGAAATTGTATGTGCTCAGGTTTGGATCTTTGTTTTGTTCCATTGGTCAACAGGTCTGTTTTTGTGCCAGTACAAGCTGTTTTTAATATGACTAGAGCCCTGTAGTATAGTTTGAAATCTGGTATAGAGATCCCTCCGTGTAGCTCTTTTTCACTCAGGGTTGATTTGGCTATTTGGGGTTTTTTGTTTTTCCAAATGAATTTAAGAACTTTTTGTTTTCCAAGCCTGTGAAGAAACTCGGTGGGGATTTTTGATTGGGATTGCATTAAATCAATACAAGAGTTTTGGTAAAAGGGACATTTTTCAATGTTAATTTCCCCAATACCCCATGAGCATGGGAGGTTTTTTCCATCTTCTGAGGTGCTTCTTCTATTTTTATTTTCTTTCTTTAAGGGTTTAAAAAATTTTTTCTTGTAGAGGTCTTTGGTGTCTTTGGTTAGTTTTGTTCCTAAGGTATTTATTGTTTTTGAGGCTATTGTGAGTGGGAGTCGCCTTGAATTCTTCTTCTCCAGTTGCTTGTTTTTGTTGTAAAGAAAGGCCATTGATTTGTTAAGGTTGAATTTTGTATCTGCCACTTTGTTGAAGCTGTTAATCATTTCTAGGAGTTTTTTCTGGTGAGTTTTTAGCATCCCTAAGTAAACATCAATCATCAGCAATAGGGATAGTTTGACTTCTTGCTCTTGTCTTTCTCCCAATTAGTACTCCTTTAATATCCTTTTCTTGCCTTATTGCTCCAGCAAGTGTTTCAAGCACTATTGAAGAGGAGTGGTGACAGGGGCACCTTGCTGAGTTCCTACCTTAAGGGAATGTTTTTCTGTCATTTCCCCATTTAGGATGATATGTGGCTGTGGGGTTTCCTGTATATGGCTTGTGATTACTTGAGGAATGATTCCGCTCAATCCAATTCTCTCTCAGGAACTTAATCATGAAGGGATGCGAATTGTGGTCAAAGGCTTTTTCACTGCATCAACTTGGAGATGATGTGTGGTTGTTTTTGTCTTGATTCCGTTTTTATGTGGTGTTGATGATGTTTATTGATTTTCATATGTTGACCACATCCCTGCATCTCTGGTAGGAATCCAACTTGGTCATGATGGATGATCTTCTTGATGTGGGTCTGTATGCGATTTGCCAGTATTCTGTTTAGAATTTTGGCATCTGTGTTCATGAGGGAGATGGGTCTTATAATTCTCTTTTTTATAGTTGGATCTTTTGCCTGGTTTGGTAATAGAGTGATGTTTGGCTTCATAGAAGAATTTGGGAGAATTCCCTCTGATTGTATACTTCTAAACAGTTTCATTAATAATGGTTGTAGGTGCTTTTGAAATGTTTTTCTAGATTTTGCTGTGAAACCGTCTGGGCCTGGGCTTTTTTAGTTGGGAGGCTTCTTACTACATCCCATCTATTTCTCATATTTTATGGGCCTGTTTAAGCTGCTGGTCTCTTCTTAACCAAGCTTTGGTGATTCCAGGATTTTCAGATATTCAATTCCATTTCTTCTAGGTTGTCAAACTTGGTAGAATATAGGTTCTTGTAATATTCCCATATAATTTTCTTGATCTTTTCCTTGTCCGTTGTGATATTTCCCTTTTCATCACAGATTGTATTGATTTGGAGTTGTTCCTTCTTTCTTTTTGTTAACTGGGCTAGAGGTCTGTCTATCTTGTTTATTCTTTCAAAGAACCAACTTTTGGCTTCATTGATTTTTTGTATTGTTTTCTTTGTTTCTATTTCATTGATTTCTGCTCTGATTTTTGTTATTTCTTCCTGTCTGTTGCGTTTAGGGTTCATCTGTTGTTGCCTCTCAAGTGCTTTTAGCTGTAGTGTTAGATCATTCACTTGTGCTCTTTCTGTTTTTCTAATGTAGGCACCCAGGGCTATAAATTTCCCTCTTAGGACTGCTTTTAAGGTATCCCATAGGTTTTGTTGTGTTGTATTGTCATTGTCATTCAGTTCCAGGAATGTTTTTATTTCTTTCTTTATCTCTTCCTTGACCCATTCATTATTCAAGAGTGTGTTGTTTAGTCTCCATGTGTTCTTGTAGGCAGGAGGGCTTGTCCTGGTGTTGATGTTGAGCTTTAATGCACTGTGGTCTGACAGGATGCATGAAATTGCATCACACCTTTAAAGAGAACTGAGTCCCCTCCTCTGAACCCTGACCCCTTTCTAGCCTTGTACACAGGCCTGCTTTTGCACTTTCTACCCCAAATCTCTGAACTACCCTCTTAGTCCAGACCTTCCCACTGTGTCCTGATCTGCACTCAGACCAGCTCAATTTTCTAGCCTAGTCTGTTAGACCCTCCATAAGCTGTCTCCACTCCCACCTTGCCTTGGATTCCTGAGACCAGCCTTCTACCCTGACCAGCCTTCCGCTCTGACCAGTACTGCACACATTCCTGTAATCTCTACACTTAGGAGGTAGAGGCCTACATATGTGAAGTTTAAGGTAAAAAAAAAAGTTTAAAAAGTTTTTTTAAAAAGACCTTAGGGGCTGGAGAGATGGCCGAGTGGTTAAGAGCAGCAACTGCTCTTGCTGAGGACCCGGGTTCAATTCCCAGCACCCACATGGCAGCTGAGAACTGTCTTTAACTCCAGTTCCAGGGGTATCTGATGCCCTCTTCTGACCTCCGTGGCATTGCACAACATGGGTGCACAAACCTATATGAAGACAGTGCATTCATTCACATCCAAAATAAATAAAATTTAAAAATAATTTAAAAAATTAAAATAAAAATAAAAATAAAATGCTGTCACACTTTCCTCCAACTTGCTATGTAGAAGAGTGTGACAGCATTCATATGACCCTGGATTTGATCCTCGGCACCACGAGTAAATGTCTAAGTGGACTTGACACAACTTGTCCTCGTTATTCTCCCCTAAAAATGTTCTTACCATGTCAGCCTTGTGGGAGGGGCTCTTTGTTTCCCCTGACTCCCATGGATTTACTAGATGTGGATGTGATATAGGTCAGTAAATCCCAGCAACCTTATTCCAATTCTACCCAGCCTTATGGTTTTTTTTTTCTGTCCTCCAAAGCCTTGCTTCAAAGCCCCAAAGCAAGAAAAAATGCATTAAAAGGCAAAAAACTTTGTGTGAGTGTGGAAGGTCCCTCTGGCTCCCCAGCGTCTGAGATATGTTGTTTCGTTGTCTCCAGGTGGCATTTGTTAATCACAGGAGCAGAAGCTGTCCAGAGAGCATTAGCAGAACATGGAAGTCTGGCTGGATGTCTTCATGGGCCCACCCATTTGACTTCCCCCCATCCTACAAGCTGCTGGCCTCATGCCAGAAGGATTCCAGGACTCTTGGGAGAGGGTATTTCTAAACTACTCACTCTTTTCCTATCGCCAACCAGGGCAGCTTATTTAGAAGAGAAAATAAGGAAGAATAAGGGAAAGCAGTGGCCTGGGGCTTCCTTGGTTCACAGTGGTGCAGCTTAAAATTGTTCTATGAAGCAATACTCTAATGGGACAGTTGGAGTTTATGTGGAGTCCAAAAAGCTCTGCCTCAAGATCTTTGTAAACACAGTGAATGGCTCGGTAAACACAACTGAAGTATAGTGGTGTGTATAGACCATTTTTTAAAAAACTCTTTAAAGACATGTCAAAAGTTGGGGCTGGAGAGATGGCCTAGTGGTTAAGAGCACCGACTCCTCTTGTAGAGGACCCAGGTTCAATCCCCAGCACCCACATGGCGGCTAAGAACTGTCTGTAACTCCAATTCCAGGAGAACTCCAGTTCCAGGGGAATCCGACACCCTCTTCTGACCTCTAAGACATTGCACGACATGGGTGCACAGACCTACATGCATACAGTACATTCATACACATAAATAAATAAATAAAATTTAAAAAAAGATATGTCAACAGTCATTTAGACAGATATTTTAGGGAGATTTTCTTCTTTGTTTGCATGATAACTTCCCACCAGTAAGCTCTGTCTGAATCCCTATAGCCAGAGCCTCTTTGATACTCAGGGAAAAAAACACAGAGAACTTTTAGAGATACCTTATCTTAAAACAACGTACTTTTAGGCTGGAAAAACAGTTCAGTTGATAAAGTGCTTGTCATACAAGCATGAGGATCAGAGTTCTGGTCTCCAGTGTCCATGCAAAGAGCTTGATGCGGTGGGGCACAGCTGCAGCCCCAGTGCTGGGGAGGGAGAAACAGGAGGATTCATGGGGCTTACTGGCCAGCCACTCTAACAGATCAGTGAAGTCAGGTTCAGTGAGAGAGCCTGTCTTGAAAAATAGTACGATAGAGAAGTAACTGAGGAAGACACCCAGCAGCAACATCAGTCTTCCACACACAAGTGCATGCACACAACATGTACACAGCACACACAAACACAAAGCTATTTTTTGGGTCTTTTTGAGATAGGGTCTCCCTGTACTCCCAGTTGACCTGGAACTTGCTAGGTAGACCAGGCTGGCCTACATCTCACAGCAATCTCCCTACCTCTGCCTCCTGGAGTACTGGGATTAAAGGTGTGTGCCACCACACCCAGCTCACAAATATAAAATGTGAATCCCTAAACATGTTTTGGAATTAACCTATAGTTTATTTACAGACATAATAATTTTGTGTGTGGAATATATATATATATATATATATTAGAACAATAAAAAATTAAAGGGAACAACAAAAAAGACTATTGAAAGAACTGATTGAAACAGTAAACTTCTGCCCAAGATAGTAAACTTCTGCGTTGGAAATTTTAAAAAAGATGAGAAAAAAGATGCAAGACGTATGTATGGCGACATGCACCGAGCTTCTGGCGTGGGGGGCTAACATGGAGGGTGAATAGGAGTTCCTAAATTTTATATAGAAATCGTTATATGAAATGAATCCCTTAATGAGCCCCTACCAGTTAAACATTACCAACTTACTTTCAGAGCATGGTAATTAATAAGTACTATGGGTGGAAGTATATATTAAATAATTTTAAGTGATATAAAGATTAAAAAGGGAAAAATATGAACTCTAAAACATATATCAGAAGGCAATTTAACATACAGTTTATTCCTGGAGGACATAATTCTGACACATATAT
>VZQC01006419.1:119460-201088 GCA_009823505.1 Rhizomys pruinosus
AAAGGAAATATAGACTGTTTTTTCTTCTCACTCCACTTGCACCCATTTTCCCAAACCTTAGAGAAAAAATCGCGGAAGAGGGGCGTGTGGTAAGATGTAAGGGCTGCAGCGAGATACGGGTGTAATCGGGAGATACACTGGAAATATAGTCTGCGGATCCTAACTGAATCAACATGCTCTGTGCATAAACAAGCTTATCCACCTGGGACTATGGGAACCTGGGTTGTTCAAATTTTGGACATAGATACTTGCAAAAATGCACCAATACACTAATTGTATGACAACTGAGTAACATCAGATTATCTGCAAACAACTTAGAATCCTTAAAAAAAAAAAAGAGCAACTAACTGAACTGCTCTTGCAGAGGACCCGGGTTCGATCCCCAGCACCCACATGGCAGCTGAGAACCGTCTAAAACTCCAATTCCAGGAGAACTCCAGTTCCAGGGGAATCCGACACCCTCTTCTGACCTCCGCGGCATTGCACGACATGGGTGCACAGACCTGCATGCAGACAGTACATTCATACACATAGAGAAAAAGAAATAAATAAAAAAATTTTAAAAAGACAGCTGGGGCTACAGGGAGACTCTGTCTCGAAAAGACCAAAAACAAAAAAAATTAAAAAAAGAAGTGCCTTTTTGAAGACCTTATTATATTGGTTACTTCTAGAGAGCCTGTAAAAACATTTAGTCTTGTATAGACCAAACTATGATAGTCTCCCATCACTCATCAAGGCGAATTTTCAGCAGAACTCTCAAGATTAATTCTAGAAATTATTTCTGGAGAACCTGCTGTGTCCCCAGCATTGTAGCGGGCACAGGATCCATGACATCCTCAGACAGCATTACCACAGGCCTTAGGATTCCAGGGGATAATTGGCTCTTCTGTTGCCCCTTGTTGATCCTATTAACTGAATGCCTCAGATAGGGCCTGGCCTGGAATAGATGTTGAACAGTGCAGGGACTGTGTAACCCTAAGTGCGTATGCCTGGATGGCCTTGACTCCTGAGAAAGTTTATGCTTGCTGAGGAGGTATCTCTGGAATGCCTGTACCTGCTTAGTTTCTCAGGAGACACATTGTTCTCCCAAGAAGCCATACTGTGGTGATAATGCTATCTTGCTCATGTTTTACTGAACTACCACATTCTGGCCACTTTATTATTATTCATTGTTCTATAAAAATTCATCTGTGACTGTAATGGGTGTGCGTGTAAAAGCAGAGCTCTCTGTGTCTTTATTGCTTGTGCATGGACGAAGAAATAAAAGCAAAGACATAAAAAAAAAAGAAATGTTTGGTCCTAAAGATGGAAAGACCTCCCATGCTCATGGATTGGAAAAAATAATACAGTAAAAATGTCCATTCTACCCAAATTAATATACAGATTCAATAAAATCCCAATCAAAATCCCCATGAGCTTTTTCTCAGACTTAGAAAAAAATCCTTAAATTAAATATGGAAAAACAAAAGACCCCAAATACCTAAAGCAACCCTGAGTGAAAAGTGCAATACTGGGGGGATTACATTACCAGACTTCAAGCTATATTACAGGGCTATAGTCATAAAGACAGCCTGGTACTGGCAAAAAACCAGAACCATTGACCAATGGAACAAAATTGAAGATCCAAACTTGAGCTCATATAACTTCAGCCACCTCATATTTGACAAAGGGCCCAAAAAAACTCAATGGAGGAAAGAGAGCATCTTCAGCAAATGGTGTTGGCAAAAATGGATCACCATTTGTAGAACAAAATTAAACCCCTACCTCTCACCCTGTACAAAAATAAACTCCAAGTGGATCAAAGATCTCAACCTGAAACCTGAAACCTGAAACCCTGAAGGTGATAGAAGAAAAAGTTGGCAGCAACCTACAAGATATAAGTGTAGGAAAAGACTTTTTAAATCAAACAGCAGCTACACAGGAAATAAGGACAACAGCTGACAAGTGGGACCTCATCAAACTCAAAAGCTTTTGTACAACTAAAAAAACAATCAAGGAAGTGAAGAGAAAACCCACAGAGTGGGAGGAAACCTTCACCACTGATACATCAGACAAAGCATTAACATCCAGATTATATAAGCTATTTAAAAAACAAAGAATTAAGAAAACAAATGGCCTACTCAAAAAATGGAGTAGTCAGGCGTGGTGGCACATGCCTTTAATCCTAGCACTCAGGAGGCAGAGGCGGGTGGATCTTTGTGAGTTCAAGGCCAGCCTGGTCTACAGAGTGAGTTCCAGATCAGCTGGGGCTACAGGGAGACTCTGTCTTTAAAAGACAAAAAAAAAACACAAAAAGATGGAGTAAAGAGCAGAACAGAGACTCACCAGTAAGGAAGTAAAGATGGCTGAGAAACATCTTAAAAAGTGTTCAACATCATTAATAATTAAGGAAATGCAAAGTAAAACCACACTAAGATATCATCTCAACCCAATAAGACTAGCCAAGTTCAAGAAAACAAAAGACACCAAATGCTGGAGAGGTTGTGGGGAAAGAGGAGCACTCATCCACTGCTGGTGGGAATGTAAACTGATACAACCACTTTGGAAAGCAGTGTGGAGAACCCTTAAAAAACTCAAAATGAGCCTACCAACTGACCCAGCCATACCACTCCTGGGTATATACCCACAAGACACATCCTACCACAAAGATACATGCACAGCTATGTTTATTGCAGCTCTCTTCACAATAGCAAAGAGCTGGAACCAACCCAAATGCCCCTCAACTGATGACTGGATAACAAAAATGTGGTACATCTACACAATGGAGTTCTATGCAAAAAGATGACATCATGAGATTTGTTGGTAAATGGATGGAACTCAAAGCAATTATACTAAGTGAAGTAACACAATCCCAGAAGAAAAAAAAAAGGCGAATGGTTTCCCTCATTTGTGGAACCAAATCCCCAGTTGGCAGGCAAACTGAGCAACTTTATTATTATATTTCATTGTATCTGAAAGCAACTGTGCTATTACAATTGAATCTATAAATGGGCTCTAGAATTGTCCTACCACTTATACTCACACATTGTAATTACCATATATAGATGGAGGATATGTAGTCATATTCTAAAAAAAGAATATAAAGTTACACGACTTTATACCTGCATGCAAATATACTGTTAAAATGTGAATCTCTAAATGTGTTTAGGAATCAACCTATAGTTTATTTTCAGACTTTTAAATTTTGATTTATGTGTGGAGTATATATATGCATATTTTGGAAAAATATAAAATAAAAAATAAAAATAAAAAAAGAAATGATCATGTTAGGATAACAGTATCCTGCAAGGACACACACAAGGCAGGATTCCAGAAGAGATTACATAGAAGATGGGGTGCTCTTTCCCCAGATCCTGTAACAGAGCAGTCCTCTGTGTCCAGAAGGAAATGTGAACACCTCAGCAGCAAGGACAGCAAGGACAGTATTTCCACCTTTGTACTCACAGCACTTAGCAATGTACATGATATTCAGAAGATATTGAAAAAAGTTAAATGAATGGGTGAAATCTAAACTTTGGTTTCCCTGTCCAGAGAACAGGGACAATGATCATAAACCCACAATTCCTACAAACTCCTCAGGACATGGTTAAAACAGGAAGCAGAATAAGCCTACTCAGCTTCCACGTTGTGACTCATCTCCTGGGCTGGCTCTTCAGTTCCACTCCATCCTTATTTCACATGCGTCACTGAACTCAGTGTTCCATATTGTGACTTATTCAGGGTTTACTTGATGGTCCCACACAGGGACTGGGAAGGTTTATGTGTATCCTCATAACCAATATAGATCCTGAGGGATGCTGTTGGGTGGGTATTGGAGAGCACAGCCCCAAAAACATCTCCCTGAACCCAAATTCTTGCGTTCCTACGCAAATGAGGCTTTTGGAAGCTCATGCGTCCATGGAAACTGACTTGTGCTTACAAAACAATGGAAAGAAATGCACTTAAATGTCTTCATTAGAACATGTTAGATAAATGAAAGAGGTAATGTGGATAAGGAAAGGGTAGACAGAGAGAACTTATAAATCCAGACCAGGAATTGTTGGGATGTAGAGGAGAACTCTGTGGGATTCAGCTCTGTGCTGTGGAAAATGATGCAGGGAGCTGTGGCTGATAGCATTCCAACTTCTCATCTTTAATGCCTGATCCTTTCAACTGCTAAAGAGCTTGATGCTCCCTGGCGGTTAGTGGAAGAGTTTGTCAAGATGAGAAATCCACTCGGAAACGTTTTACATCTTCTGCACAATTGGCTCATTCACAATGTAATTGTGCTAAAAGCGAAAGCATTCAAGCACTCCCCAGACACCGTGAGCTATTCATACCCAGATCTTGATAATACTTGCCAAGCTCTTGTTACCTTGATTTCTACATAAGGAAGATTGGAGCAGGATGCCCAGGACCTTCCTCAAAGCAAGAGATGCTTAAATACATTGCTCATCTTCAGCAAGAAATATAGTATTTCCAGGCTTGTGTTATCTTTTTCAAAGAGAGAAATGGTCTATCAATTTGTAGGTATCTGTGTTAGTTACAAAAAACAATTTAAAGGAAGAAGAGTTTACTGTGGCTTACAGGTGGAGGGGATAGAGTCCAGCGCAGTGGAGAAGGCTTGGCAGCAGGAAGCTCCTGGTCACAATGTACTGTCAGAAATCAGAGTAAACAGGAAGTGGGGTCAGAGCAGAAGCCTTCCAGGTCCACCTGTAGTGATCCACTTCCTCAAGCAAGACCTTACTTCCTGAAGATGTCACAACTTCTCCAAAGAGCCCCACCAGCTAGGGGTGCCAAGTGTTCAAGGACATGAGCCTATGGGGGCCATTCTACATCCAAACCACAACAGCTGCATGTGCACATGTGTGCACATTGATACAAAAGCCAGAAGACAACAATAGGCATCATCACCTCAAGTGCCATACCTTCTTCTTTGAGACAGATCTTTGACTGGAACCTGAGGCCCACTAACTAGGCACATGCCCCAGAAACTTATCTGTCTCCCAGCACTAACATTATATACCAGCATGCACAGCTTTTTAGATATAGACTCTGTGCATCTCCCCGGCCCAAAGAATTCATTTTTTAAAAAAACCAGCTGAAGTCAATTTGAGGTTAATTTTCATCAGTTCTACTGAGGCAGCTCCAGTGGCAGATTCCTTGGTTGATAATGGACTCCAGAAGGAATAAAATGATGAAATTTCTCTAAGCCCCAACCTAAATGAGGTGAGTCAAGGTGCAGCCATTAGAAGCCAAGGCCAGATGTGTACATCCACATCCAGTGAGTGGTGGCCAGCCCTCCTAGGGTGATTCAGAGGAATTACCATGGAAGAACCATAAGAAGAGTCTTCTACACATGAGGAGGGTTTGTTTTCCCTCATAGTTTGATAATGCAGTCCACCATGGTGGAGAAATCATGGCAGGAAGAGCATAAGGCATTTTGTCACATTGCATGCACAGCTCAGGAGAGAGACGTAGATGCTGGTTCTCAGCTTGCTTTCCCTCCTTTCTTTTTAATTGAATATTTGTGATTTTCACAAAATATAGTTTGATGGCCTTTATGTGCACTGCCCCCCACCCCACCCAATTTCATGAATTCACACACACACACACACACACACACACATGTGTGTGTGTGTGTGTGTAGTTTGATTTGTGTCCCCCAATGTCTTTCAGTGTGGATGAATCTAAGTCCACCAAGAGTCCCAATCCTGTAGAATTCTGTCTTTCTTCCTCCCGGTAGCCATCAATTGCCAGAAGTTCCCTAGGCTGGTTTTTCTTGCCCACTTCCCCTTGTCTATGCTGGGATTTTGTCTGGTTTGAGCTCACATAGGAACTGGGCATGCTGTCACCACTGCTGTAAGTTCATATGAGAGTTCATATCAGTAAATGAATACCTGTCTGGAAAGACTCTAAGAGCCAGAGAGGGTGGATGACCATAAAAAAAAGATTTCCCTTTTTCATTCCATCCGAGACCCCAGTAGATGAAAACCACATTTAGGGTGAGACTTCCCACCAAGGTTAGCCCAGTCTATAAACTCCCTCACAAATAGGCTCAGGAATTTGTCTCCTAAGGCATTCTAGATCTAACCAAGTAGACAGTTAAGGTTCACCACCACAGACAGCATTTACCATTGGAGCCTCAGAGCTACCCAGTAATGGAATCCCTAGCACAGCCAAACCTTTAGAAACTAAAAGTTTGACACCATTTCCATGATGCACCAACTCTGCCCTCACAGACACAGCTGGATAAGCAGAGGATCTGACCACAGTGAAAACACCTCACTCTAACCTATTACAGTACCCAGGAATCATTTGCCACATGGAGTTTCTAAGTATGCCTTTTATTGTACCTTTTATTTCTACACTGCTTCAACTTTCAGAACTCTCTTCCTGCCTCCTATAATTGTTCTTCATAGTTAATAGACCCCCTTCTCAGACCTGCAACTGCAGTATAGCCTAATTATGAAAGTCCCTTCCTTGATAAAAAGAAAAAAAAAGCTCCCAGTCAATCAAACAGGTTGCAGAGATAGCTCAGTGAGCAACATGTTTGCTATAGAAGTGAAAGGACTTCAGTTTGCTCCCAGAACCCACATAAAAATCCTGGGCACAGTGGTATGTGCTTGTAATCCCAGACTGAGGAAGATAGAAATAGATCCTTGAGGTTTGCTAGACAGTAACCCTAGCCAAACCAATGAGTTCTAGACCAATGAGAGATCCTGTCCCACAAACAAGGTGGATGTACCACCTGAGAAACAAAACCCAAGGCTGATCTCAAGCCTCCACATGCATGCACATGCACCCATACACATGCACACAGGCACACAGGCACACAGGCACACAGACACACACAGACACACACAGACACACACACACACACACACACACGTGTACCCACATGCACACACACACACACACATATAGAGAGAGAGACAGAGACAGAGACAGAGACAGAGAGACAGATATTCCCAGTGAGCTTACCCTAGTGCCTAAGAAGACTTAACACTTCTACTTTCTTGTTTCTATATATGAAGACAGATGTGAGTTTTTCTTGACATAAACGTTCCTTACATATACTGTTGAATGTTTCTAATAAATATTAGGGTTAAAATATTTATCTAAAATAGTCATGTATACATTACTCAGAATTCAGACATTCTTAACTCAGGTGCCACGAAAATTCACATTTTTATGATGCTGAACCCCTATTCTTTTCTAGAGAGTTCATGATTCAATTGTTAGACCAAAGGAGACATTCGGGCTCATTCCTTGGCATGGGCCAAGAGAAAGGAGAGTGCGACTGAGCTCCCACGGTTAATAGCAGATGCCCCGCTCGGTTGCTTTGTCAAAACCTCTCAGCGTACATGTGTCTCTCTCACTCCTCGGACTCATCACTCTTCTGGCTTCTGCTGGAACACATTACGTACCCAGGAGAAAACACATCAGCAACAGAAAGACTTCAGGCAAGAGAAAGACTTCAGCATTTTTATAAACAAAAACAACTCTAGCAAATCCCATAGAAAATTGCTTCCTTGCACAGGAAAGCTCAATTTTTAACAGCTTTCAAGGCAAGGACTCTTTAGAAATGTATTCAGTTTTAGGAACTTGTTTCAACCAAGACATAAGCCTCAAATAAGGAACCAAGAATGGTTTTTATACCCTTGGGAATTACCTTCTTAAGCAAGAACAGATACGAGATTTTGCTCATTTAAGATGTTTTCTTTATCGTATTTATAAGGTCCGAACTAGCTAGTTCCCCGGAACTCTCTCCTTACTGCTTTTTCTTTTGTCATCATCTTGCAGCCTGCAAGTTTCCACCACCAGGTCCTGTGTGCTGTGTGATAATTTATAATGATTGCCAATTTGATGGGAACTCAACAAACAACAAAGAGGCAATCACCTGTAAAGGAGTTTCTAGATTGAACTGGGAAGACCCACCTTAACTGTAGGCAATACCATTTCATGGTCTGGGCTCCAGAACTAAATAAAAAAAAAAAAAAAAAAAAAAAAGAAAGCGAGCTGAGCATCAGCATTAATCTCTCTCATATAGATATAATGCAACCTGCTGCCCCATGCTCTTGCCACTATGCTTTTCCCTTCATGTTGGACTGGACCCCTGAACTGTGAGCCAAAATAAACCCTTCCTTCCTTAAGTTGCTTTCGTCACAGCAACAAAAGAAATGAAAGTAGAGTGCAGAATAGTAGCATTGATACTTGTCACTGTCTCTACTATCTCAAACTTTCCCTATGCTACATGGGCAGAGGCCAGAAAACACATTTTCCAAACCCTTTTGCCAAGCTTTCATAATCTTTCTATAGAGAAAATTTGGAATAGAGAAGAGACAGAAGTCATCATTATTCCAACAGTAAGCATTTAAAATGAGCACTGTGATGCCTTCTAGAACATGACCCTTGGGTCAGGCCCTTTGCGGATGATTGGCTGAGACTAACAACAGATATTTCTTGTGTATGTCTCCCAGCTCTGCTGAGTTAGGCCTATAGTGATGAGTCTAAAGGTGCTACAAGGAAGGAAGATGGAACCTGAGGACTTCACATGCCCTAGTGGGGTGAAGCATCTCTGCAAGGACTCCACAGTATCTCCATACAAGAGAGGGCCAGCCTCCTAAGAGAGAAGAGGCCTCTGCAGAGAGACACAATTCAGCACAAAGTGGAGTTAGAAATATCACTCTCATCAGAAAAAAAATGTAGACATCTCCATTCCCATTCTCAAATTTTGCTCTTTCTCAGTATTGTTCCAACTGCTACATAGAAGATGTGATCAAGTCGTGAACTCAACCTGAGTTATAGTAATGCAGTCTGATAGACTAGGAGAGATGACAGAGGTGTAGATCTCCTATGACCACTGAGCAGGTATGTCAGGAGTTCTAAGGCAGAGGCAGGGAGGTGAGCTTGGAAGGAGCACAGAGCATATGTGTCCCATGCAGCTCTTACACAAAAGACACTTGCTGCAAAATTGGTTCCACTGATCAAAACAAGAAGATGCTCTAATCTATACAAGTCAGCCTCTTTCTCCAAATGTCCCAGTAAGTGTTGAATGGACTCTCAGGAAAAATGGCTAAGACATCAGTTGAAATCATGTATCAATTCAACAATACAGACCTCCATTGGCTCTTACTATTGCCAAGTGCCTTTCTGACAAAATCAGAAGGGGAAACTGTGTCTGTACTATGACACCATTTCTCTGAGAAGCAGCCAGGCACCTGGTACTTAAATTGGGCCCCTCCTAATAAAGAATCACTGATTTGTCTTCACCTGAATAGACCTACTCAAGATTGGGGTATTACTTCTCTGATCTAGTGAACCATCCTCCCTGAACCTACTGAATGCCTTTTTTACAAACTATTACATCCATGAAACATTTCTTCTTAAAATGAAGTCCATTTAACTAGAAAGAATAAGGCAGGGCTGAGGAAATATCTCAGTCAGTAAAATGCTTGAGAACCTGACTTCAATCCCCAGAAAACATAAAAATGCTACATATGGAGGCATGCCCTAATGGTCTCCGCCCCAGAGAGGTAGAGACAGGTAGATCCCTTGGCCCTGCTGACTAACCAGCCTAGCCTACTTGGTGAGTGGCAGGCCACTGACAGACACTGTCTCAAAAAGTAAGATACACAATGCCTGAAGAATGACAATTGTCCTCTGGACTCTACTCACATACAGACACACATACTCACATGTGTACACAGGCACACATGTGAACATCCACTCACATACATGTGCAGAGGGAAAATAGTTATGCAATGGCTTTGTTGTACCCTTGGTAGCCCCTTCTCTTATCACTCTCACCATTCTGTAGAAGCCACTAACCTCCTAGACTATTTCTGTGGCCTAATACAAACTTGATTGTGGCACAATCTCAGAAACACCACTGTGCAGAATTAAGAAGTGATTGTCACACAGCTTCTGTGAACCAGCAGCCAACAAACACTTTCTGACATCAAAACATGCACAGAGGAAAGTCCAATAATGAAGTGAGAGTAAATGCTTCCACTATTACTCCATAACCAACTAGCAGAAGTTCTCTTCCTGCCTGTAACTTTGAGATCTGCTGGTTTAGAGGTCTTTGTTCCTGAGGTGGGAATATTCTCACAGAAGGACACAGCAGTCATTCTGTCGAACTGTAATTTGAGTTGGGTACCTGGCCATTCAGTAACCCCAAAGGCAAAGACAATGGTTACTTTATCACTTTAATGGTATTTCCTGATTATAAAGGAAAAATAGAGATATTATTAGTAATAGGAGTGGTGAGCAATATGTCAAGAATCCAAAGTAATCCTAGGGTCTAGTAATTCCATGCCTAATGGCAAAAGTTATTGAGTAATGATGTCACAACAGGGTCAGATACAAATTCTTCCAAAGTATATATTTGAACCACCCCATTTGGTAAAGAATGTTGATCAACCCAAATGTTGATGGCAAATGGACTTTGAGATAGCTAATGAAAAATTAATAGTAAATTACAAATGTTAAGTATGGCCTTAACCAATTATTTAGAGTGTGATAGCTATGTAAATCCCTTGATTTGGCTTGCTTTGATATATATATATATATATATATATATATATATATATATATATATATAGCTTTCCCAGCCTCCTGTTCCTCATGATTTTTCTATTATATGTTGGTGTTAGTTTAGACTTCAAGTGACAAGATACTAAAAAAAGAACTGTGACTAATACAATACCATGGATATCATTTGTAGGTAGGTGCTGTGACTATTAAAATTCTGTTACTCCTATGTCAGAGACAAAATGAGAACTCCTTTGGAGGGAGGGAGAGAGAGACAGAGAGAGACACAGATAGAGAGAGACAGAGAGAGAGTTCTTAGGTAAATGTATGTTTGGGTTATTGTTCTCTGGATGTTTAAATGCATTGATGTTTTATATGAATGCTGGAGAGGCAAAAGGGTGGTCTGTGTTTCAAGGTGCTGTCCTTTAAGCTCTAACCTGCAATGTCAAAGTCGAATGTCAAGAAGCATGTTTTCCAAATGATCAACAAATAAGGTAGTCCCTATGACAATTCTGCCAAGGGTATAATCTCTAGTGATACTGAGGAGACAAAATGGCAGTGGGGTAGGCAGGCAAGTGGGCTTTTGCTTTTTCTTGCAAGCAAGAGACTTTGTTTTCAGCTTTTAAGCAACTCTAAACATAGAACTTCTGGCCTTAATAAAAAAAACATAAGAAATATATACTTTTGATACTAGATGAATTAATAAATAAGCAAATACAGGCATAGGAATAATGATGGATAAATGGAAGAATATATAGATGATGGAGAAAAAGATGTAAATTAAAATAAGGACAATAAATCATATGAAATTCAAGGAATTTGATACCCAAAGGAAATTTTGAATGAAAATATGATCAAGTGATGGTTTGAATTTTGTTTTTAAAGATGGCATCAAATGTTAAAATAAAAAGAACATTTAAAGTTAAAAGAGAGATCCCTGGGGTAGGAAAACTCAAATTTTCTAGAGAGGTTGGTAGTAACTATTAATGTGAATTCTCAGAAGAGACAAAGAAATGTGAATTGCACAGTGAAAAGTGTTTTTAGAAATGAGAGCTCCGAGCCTTCCTCCAAAGGTAATGTAAATGGATGAGGTTTGGTAGGATCTGGTTACTAACCCTTCCCATGTGGAAAGCTACAGAAGCAGACTGGGGCTCTACAGAAGACAGAGCTTTCCTGCCAGTGGGGTCAATTAGCTATGAAAGGAGGGTACCCTGGATACTCTAAGCATCCATGCAACAGCTATATGGCCATATCTATAAAATGTTATTGAAAGGATTCTTGGGCCAGATGAAAACTTGGAGAAAGAAAACTCTTCCAAAGTAAACTCTCCTGGGTTGTTTTCCTCCCACAAGGATAAATAGAAACTTACCTGCCAAAGGTGCTAAGCATGACTACAGCTATTTTTAAGGGAGCTAATTTTGTATAAGGCACCCATCCCATCATTTCTTAATTCACAAACAGATAAGTAGTTGCCTACTCTGCAAAGGTGAGTGGGAGAATGATAGGAAAAGTGTCTTTTGAATAAAGTCACCTAATTAATAAAGCAACTGCCAAGTACCTACTGTGCTAATTTTATGTGTGTGTGTGTGTGTGTGTGTGTGTGTGTGTGTGGGTTCTCACACTGAACCCATAAGCAACCATCTTCCCCAAGTAAAGCCATAGCTAAATTCACTTTGAGGAGAAACTGCACAACTCATAGTAAATAGAGGGAAATGCTAGATACCAAAACCACATCTGAAAGTCAGAGTCTCTGCTTTTGATCTTTGCTGTTCAAAGACCAGCTCAGCTCTGCAAAACCCTGAGACTGGAAAGCAGCAGTGGGGTGACTCCTCTGTCAGAAAACCTGCTCCAGCAGCAGTCACACTCAGAGCCAAAGGTTTCCTCCTCTGTTAGAAAACCTGCTCCAGCAGCGGTCACACTCAGAGCCAAAGGTTTCCTCCTCTGTTAGAAAACCTGCTCCAGCAGCAGTCACACTCAGAGCCAAAGGTTTCCTTCTGAAAGAGCTCTACAAGCAAGACCAGAGTTTAAATGTTAACTTGTCTGTCTCACGGTAACTGGGCCTCTGGATTTCTAGCTACAAACAATATAAATAAAGGATCAAAAATGTTGCCTGTCCTGGATAGGCTCTGATCTCAGACCAGGTCAAAATTTCTCAAGGAAGAGACATGGTGGGGGTCCCTGGAGCTCACTGGCCTATCCTAATGAGCAACCAAGACATCACAGTAAGAGACCTTGTCTCAAAATCATAGGCATGGTAGCACACATCTTTGATCCCAGCCCTCAGGAGGCAGAAGCAAGTGGATCTCTGTGAGACTGAGGCTGACCTGATCTACATAGTGAGCTCCAGGCCACCTGGGTCTAAAGGAAGACCCTGTCTCAAAAACAATATCATGGTACTGAGACTCAGCCTGATTCCTCTGCACCCTGAGCAGCTCCACCCACTTACCTCTCTCTCTCTCTCTCTCTCTCTCTCTCTCTCTCTCTCTCTCTCTCTCACGCTTGGACTCAGACCTGTTCCTCTTCTTCCACCTCAGATGTCTGAACTAGCTTCCTAACCCAGACTAGCTCAATTCTCCAACTTCGTTTGCTACACCCTCCACAGGTTGTCCCCACTCTCGTGTTGCCCTTGACGCCCCCTCCTGATCTGCTTGCCACAGACCTGCCTACTACCCAGACTGCAAGAACATGAAGCACATACCAACTATCTTTTGATACCTTAACAAAAAGCTACCAAGCTACATTAACAATAGAAACAGAGCCAAACTTCAACTAAACAAAGGCAGAGTAGAATTTCTAATCATGGTGGTTTTATCACAGCAACAGAAAAGTGACTAATACAGTAATTGGTACCAGAAAGTGAGCTGTTGCCTATGAAGAACCTGACCATGTAGGTGTTTGGAGAAATGTGGAAGACTTTGGAACTTTGAGTTGGAAAATTTGTTGACTACTGTAAACAGAGCTTAACTGGCCATTCTACTCAAAATCTGGAAGAAAGCAGTGTTGAGAAAAATGTAGTTCCAGAGGAAAATAAGGACTTAAGCAGCAATTGGCATATTTTGGCAGAGTCTGACTGGAGTTTACCCACAGCCCAAATGTTTGCCTGAGGCTAAGTTGAAGAGCAATGGACTAATGTCTTTGGCTGAGGATATTTCAAGACAGCCTAATGTAGAAATGGTGGGGTGGCTATTAATAGTGAATATTGTGCAGTTCTACAGTGAAAAAGAGCAGATAGGGCAGAAAGAAATGCAGAATATCCAGTTTGGATTGGAAAAGTGCATTAGAAATATTAATGTTGGGTAGGTGAAAGAGAGGATCCCTTTGATAAGAAGATTAAAGTGATTCAGGAGAGACCTGGAGATTTAGGAGTAAACAATGGAAAAAGTGAGATTAAAGTGATTAAGGAGAGTCCTAGAGATTTACAAGAAAACAATAGAAAGAGTACCTTCAGGGCAAGACCACACCCAGCTAAGCCTCCAACTTTTGAAAGAAAAATGTTGACAGGGTTTTCTACTCCAAGTCCAAGGCACAGAAAAGCTGTGAATGTGGTTGAAGTAGGCCAGGGTCCATCCCAACTTGCAACCAGATTTGGCAATTTCATTCTCATGCTGCTGGCTTTAGAGGCATGAAGGATGCAAGAATGAAGGGGTCATCAGTTCTTCCTTGGTTGTTACAGAGAGCCTCTGAGGCCAGGCACAGAGCAGCAGAGTCCCTGCATAAAGAAGGCCCTGATAAGCCATTGTATGAAGCTGTGAATCTGAAGCCTGGTTGGCAGTGAAGACCCCAAGAAGACATTCGAGATGCTAGAGCTGTGAGATATTTGCCAAGGAAAGCTCCATACAGGGAGTGGGACCAGCCTAAGAAAGAGATGTATGTTACACATAAAGCTGGAAGATCTGAGCCATCTAAGCCCTTTGCAGGTAAAGTCTCAGACGTCTCACATGGAGCTACTGGACTTGGTGTTTTCCCTGCCAGTTTTCGGTCTTGTTTTGGTCCATTATTTCCTCACTACGCCTCTATTCCTCCTTTTTGGAATGGGAATGTGTGTTCAGTTCCTCTGTATTTTGGGAGTATGTAATTTGTGTTTTGATTTTACAAGAGCTTACAGTTAAGAGATTGACCTGGGTCTCAGAAGAGACTTTTGACTGTAGACTTTTGAATAGTATTGCAACTGGTAAAGACTATGGGGACTTTCAAGGTTGGACCAAATGCATTTTCCTTTTATATATTCACGAGCCTATGGAGGCAGAGAGTGGAATGTGGTGGTTTGAATGAGAATGTCCCTCATAGGCTTCAAGTATTCAGAGATTTTATCCCCAGTTGGTGGCCCTGTTTTGGTAGGTCTTAGAAGGTGTGGCCATGCTAGAGAAGTATATCACTGGGGGTGAGCTTACAGAGTTCAAAAAGCCTTTCCAGTCACCACTCTCTGCTTCCTGTGCCCACTTGAAGATGTGAACCTTGGCTTTCTGCTCCAGTTCCTTCCACCATGCCTCCCTGCCATGATGGACTTTAATTCCCTGGAACCATCAATTGTAAGCTCAAATAAACTCTTCCTTTTATAAGTTCCCTTGGTCATGGTGGTTTTATCACAGCAACAGAAAAGTGACTAATACAAGCACCAATCACTATATGTGAGTATATATCCTGATGTAATAGCAGGAGTCTGGAAATGGAAAGGATAAATGGAGGTAAAGGAAAAGAAAGAGCCAGAGGAGGGGGATAGTAGGAAACAGATTTTTCCAAGGAGGTAAAGGGGGAAATGGAAGGGAGGAGGGGAGGACATATAGGAAACTATGGTTGTAAAGGGGAAGAAGGAATTCTGGGGGGGGGGAATCATAGGAGATAGGTATTATCAGGGGGAAAATGAGGGTACTTAAACTGGAGAGGGAGAAAGGAGATTATATAGGTAGTGAGGAGGGGTAAATAAAGCTTAGTTGGTATAAAAAGCCTGAAGGAAATGTATTAATATAAAAACCCTCTGAAAATATGCATACAATATCTGAACATGAGTGTATTACAAGCCTGAAGGTTCTATAACAAGGAACACAATGCCAGACAGAAAAAAACTTCCACTCAAGTTTTTGGTCAGGGTAGACTAAGAGACTCCCCAAATAATACAAGATATTTCCATGGTCTTTGCCTTCCAAAGAACCTATTTCTGAAGACAGGACACACTTTGGACACAGGGCTTGGAACAATGGAGATGGAACTCACCTAGAAGCCTCCTCCCTAAATATTAGCTCTCAGAAAAAGACTGGGTCAAAGAACTGATGGAAACAGTAAACTTTTGCCCAAAACAGTAATCTGCATTGAAAATTTTTTAAAAGACTGAGAAAAAAGATGAAAGACATATATCACAAAATCCATGATCTCTGACAGGGTTGGGGACAAGGAAAGGGGAATGGTTCTAAAGTTGATTAATAAATGCTGTATGAAATGCACAAAATTTCAATAATAAAAGGAAATATCAAAAAAGATTAGCTCTCATAGTTCTAGACTATGCAAGTTGCTAAGGGAGAAAATCAATCAATGATTCAACCCATATGTAAAGCCTAATAACTACAACTGATGCAGCAAACTATCTCTATTGGTAGTAGTGACATTTTTATCTAGAGGGTAATCAGCATCTATCTAATTGAACTTAAAGGCCTCTCAATGGGAGGGAACTCATGAGTAGCGCTGTAAATACAGGCAAAGTCACATGGCTGGAGAAGTTATAGATCATAGAGAAAACCCTACCTCTCATATCCTGGACAAATGAAATTTCTTATTGTATGCTAAATATGAATCCTTATATTTATAGACAAGTATACTGTACACAACTCATCAATGAACCTTCTTTTTGCAACAGATGGAGGCTATTAGAGAGCTCCACAACTGGTCACACACAGAGAATATATGTCTGAGAGATTCCCAGCCCTAAGTGACTCACCTACAGTGGAACCTCTATACCTAAGGTTTATGGAACATAGTGAAATAAGGGGTACAGAGAATACTAACTCTTACCAGTGAAGCTACCTTATACAACAGAGTACTATGTACATAGAAGACCAAAACTGACCAAGTTTTAGAGACTAAGAGACTGTGTGGTGTTTTTGTCCCTGGATAGGACTCCTGTATTAAAACTCACCAACTCATGGTTCAGGGACCATTGCAGAATAGAGGGCAGAATGATTGCAAGGGCCATGGTTGGTGCATGAACATAAGGAAACCGAGGCTTTAAGGTCTCTGGGAACTTAATCACATGAACCGGCAAAAGGGATATCAGCACGCACAAGACCCACACTGACTCAATCAGACAAACACCCATCATAGAACTGGAGAAATGGGAAGGAGGCTCCAGTCTTAGTTGAGGAACAATTAGCAGCTGATCACTAAGGGAAGAAAGAAAGGAAACGATCTTTAAGGGAGTTACTCTAGATAGGTTGACTAGACTCCAATGGATGAATGTGCACCAAGGGATATCTAGGTACAAATGCTTGACCTGATAAGACTTAACATATATGACAGAATGCATGAAATTTGGTGATGGGGTTTTGGAAGTTTCAGATGGGGGAGGGGATCTAAATTTGATTAAGATATATTACATGAAATGCACAAAAACTAAATAAAAACATTTTTTTTAAAAATCATGGTACTGGGTGACTAAAGAAGACATCCACCCAAAGTTGATCTTGACCACCTCTGGCCTATACACACACATAAACACACACACACACACACACACACACACACACACACACACACATGCACACACACACACATGCACGCATGCACACACACACGCACGCACGCACGCATGCACGCGCGCACACACACACACACGCACACGCACACACACCACAGAGTAAACAAATAAATAAATGTAGAAGAAAAGTTCAAAAGCTGGGCAAACTGACATTTGCAATTTGGGATAAGGAGATGGAGAGAAGGTACAGACCCCTGGGCCTTGCTAGCCAACCAGCCTAGCTGAATTGGCAAGCTCCCGGTTCAGTGAAAGACTTTTTCTCTCGAGAAATAAGGGGAGAGTGAACAAAGAAAATACCGATGTAGACCTTTGACCTTCACATGCACATGTACACACAAACATGCAAACTTACACATCTGCAAGTACCCAAATAAATACATATATATTTATATATGTATAAAAACACATGTACAACACATGATAATGTGCTGAATGACTGACAATATGATTGAATTTAGCCAAGGAAACATCATTCAGTTGATCTCAGTCTGTGAAAAACAAGCCATACATTGAGCTTATGCTAAACACATAATTTTATGAGGAGAAACTTTCAAAGCCATTTTGATGAAGAAACTGAGGCTCAGGTTGGATGCAGAGCCAATGGACAGCAGAACCTGACATAGACTCAGCATCTACACATTCAAAAGTATATTCTGTCTACATGCACTGAGATGCCCCTTAAGAGGTACATCAGGATCACCTAGGGATTATTCAATGTGGAGCCTATCAAAAAATAAAGCTGCATGACCATTTGTAGTTACTTTTCTTGTTGTTGTAACAAAGATCTGACAAAAGCAACTTAAGTATTTATTTTGGCTCACAGTTTGAAGGTGACATCCATCCTGGTGCATAAGACATGGTGGTTACAAGAGCCAACTGATCACATTAAATTCCCAGTCAATAGGCAAATAGAGGAATATTGGGGCTCAGCTGGTTTTGTTTTTCATTCAGTCTGGGAGTCCAGCCCATGGGTAGTGTCTTCCTTATTTGGTTAAACCTTTCTGGAAACTTCCTCATAGCTACACCTGTGGTTTCCATGGTGATTCTAAATTTCATCAAGTTGACAATGAAGATGACCATCACAGTGTGGTACTGGGATCAAGCACACTCCACATAGTATAGACACTGCTTTTTCCCCCTTTCCACTTAACAGTAACACCAAGATCACTTTCAAACAGCTAGGAGAACCAGCTAGCTTCCTGTTTGGTAGAGAACCTTTGTGGAGAGGGTCAAACGTTGGACATTGTTCACCTTATTAGTAGAGCTGAGTGGAAGGTGTAGGTGTGCCATCTATCTCATACCAGGCAAGGAGGGTATTTGAAAGCACATTCTTGTAAACCTTGAGGAGTTAGATAACACACTTCCCTGATCAGTTTTTATTGTAAACTGGATATAGCCTAGAGTCACCAGGAAGAGTGACCCTCAGTTGAAGAGTAGCTTCAAGCAGATTGGCCTGTGACCATGTCTCTGAGAGATCATCTTGATTAATGATTGATGGGAGAGGGGCCTGTGGGTGGCATCATCCCTAGTTGTGTGGTCCTGGGCTGTATAAGAAAGCTAGCTGAGCATGTGCCCATGAGTGAGCCAGTAAGCAGCATCCTCCACAGTTCCTGCTGGAGTTCCTGCCCTGACTCCCTTTAGTGATGTATTATGACCCAGAAGCGTAAGCCAATGAGGCCCTTTCCTCCCCTAAGTTTATTTTTGTCATGGCACTTATCACAGCAACAGAAAAGCAAAGTAGGACACAAGCATTCCTTAATCCAGTGGCTCACACATCAACTAACTATAACTTTTCTATGTTCCAAGATAGATGCGCTAATGCAAAGAAGCTATTGTGATGTTGTAAAGAAAGACAAGAACATGGTTTGTAGTTACAGGGTAAAGAAGAGAAACAAAACCATAAGCCAGAATACTGTGAATGATGGATCTTGTGGAACAAGAATGTTTTTCTCCTGGAGGGAAGCATGAGTGACACCCATACTACCGTGGCTGAAGGCAGGCAGCTTGTGCCCTGATATTATGACAAGGAACACTGACATAAACCTCTCTTAGGAAGATTTTTTTGGGGGCCATGACTGCAATGAACACAGAAATGTTACCATTGACAATGTGGATATAAAAATATCAATCTGCAGCATAATTATAAATAAAATGATTGTTAACTTTTACAATATATATATATATATATGTAATGTCAAAGCTTACACATCACCAATCTTTATATCAACTTTTATATTGGCATTCTGAGAAAAACACCATATTTCCTGGAAGTTATTTTTTTTTAAGATAATCAAGAGGCTTTGGTCATAAACATCATTCAGACACATAGACCTCATTTCTGCATGTGCAAATATGTGCACACAGACACACTAATGAAAATGTAAATAACTCACTAGAGTTGTCAGAGGCCTGCAGCACAGCATTGCCAGCATGGTCTTTAACAGAAGTAGGGTCAATATTAGTGCTGCACCTTCATGCTTCTCCCACCCCAGTATAGAAATGTAAGAAAGAAGAAAGGGGTGCCCTGACCACCTACCATAGATTGCCTGGCACAAAGCATGCATGGCCTAGGGCCACAGAGTTCCAGACCCCTCTACCACTAGCTAGCTTGATGGCTTTGCAGCAGATTCAAGATTTGCTTTAGGCGATGTCTGTGAGGGAATTTCAACATTGAGGTAACTGAAGTAGGATGAACTACCCTGACTATGGACAGCACTATTCCATGGGCTGGGGGTCTGGACTGAACAAACGGTAGAAAGTGAGCTAAGCACCAGCATTCTTCTCTCTGCTTCCTAACTGTGAATACAATGTGGTCATTTGCCTTACACTCCTGCTCATGGTAGACTACACCCTTGAACTATGAGGGGACAAAAAAGCCTCCCTTCCTTAGATTGCTTTTGTCAGGTTGCTGCAACAACAAGAAAGCAAGTAATACAGCATCAGTCACAGAAAGATTCAAGTGTATACATACAAGGTGAGATCTAAAACCACCAGACAGACATTTTGAGACCGTAGCCAAAAGCTCTACATCAAAATAAGGGCTGTCACACACCAAGAGACCATCTGAGGAGACCATAAGGTTGAAACTGCCGAAACCATTTGTAGACCTCAATAGTGACAACTGACCTCAAGACCGACCATCCCTGGAGAACAGCACCGGCTGGGGCTGGGTATAAATCCTGACCTTGTCACAGACCAGCCCTGTGAATATAAGCAAGTGGCTTGATATCCTGGAGACATGATTTCATCTGTAATCCTTCAGATTCAGAACTTGTCCTCTGTGCACTGCTACTCTGTGGATGACTCAGGCAATGCCACCCACATGCTGGACTCTGCCCTTCAACTTTCAGTGAGTGCCACTGCTCAGAGCACACGAACTCAGTGCCCCTGTCTTCTTCAGATGGAGAAACTCAGCCTCCTTTCTTCCCTTGGTCATTGTCACTCTGCCCACTGGGGCTGCCATCCTCCAGCCATGCTATAACACTTCTGCGTTTGCTGTGACCATATACAATATAAGAAAAGAAAGGTCTGAAAAGAAGAAAAGAAAAGAAAAGAAAAGAAAAGAAAAAAGAAAAAAGAAAAGAAAAGAAAAGGTCTATTTTGGTTTGTGATTTCAGAGGGTTTCAACCCATCAGGGCAGGGAAGGGAGGGTGAAGCAGCTGAGTTCATGGCAGTTGGACTGTGTGGTAGAAACTGTTCATATCACAATTGCCCAGGAAGCAAGAGTAAGTAAGAACAAGAGGCCAGCTGCATTACCTTCAAGGGGCATCCGTCCCTAGTGACCTACTTTGCCACCTAGCACCCTACCCAACATTCTAAAGGTTCTACAGCCTCCTCAAGTACTGCTACCTACCAGGACCAAATATCCAAAAGAGGAGCCAATGGGAACCTTCTAGATCCAAATCATAAACAGCTGGGCATGATGGTACACATGTTAAATCCCAGAACTTGTGAAGCAGAGGCAGGCAGATCTCTGTGAGATGGAGGTCAGCCTGGTCCACATAGTAAGTTCTAGGTCAGCTGGGGCTCCAGGGAGACTCTGTCTTAAAAAAATAAAAAAAAGATTAAAATCATAGCAATTATCCCATGATAAAATTAGCATACATCACTTGACATAAGGATGAACACTTAATAAACTTTAGCTATTTGTTTCACTAATGGTAAGCATGTTCCTGTTGAATAGATGGACCCAGTAAGCACTATGGCTGCACTGAGGCACATACATGACACAAGGGACAGACAGTCTCCTTGCAACAGAGGTGCGCTTCTGACTGACTTGCCAAGGGCCCTTCCATCTTAATTGGTACCTAATTTGAAGGCCCACAAATTACCCAAATTCCATCAAAACTGGGAAATGTACCTCCACCAAGAAGTCACCTGTGCAGAGAGTGATAGGACTTGGAAAGTACAGGAAACAGGACCACTTTTCCACTGAGCCAGAGAAGGCTGTCCTTTGTGCATATAGAAAGCATTATTCAGGTAAAAACCTGTGTTATCTCCATCTCACAGGCTCTGGGTGGCAGGCCTGTGCTACTTGACTCATTCATTTCTGGCAGAAACCTGTTTTTGAAATTATTAAACATGGTCCAGAATAAAACTACTTCCTGGACTGGGGAGATGTCTCAGCCAGTGCAGTGTCTGCCACACAAGCAGGAAGACTTGAGTTTGATGTCTTACAACCTACGGAAAAAAACCTGAGCATGGAGGTGCAGTCTTGTAGCGCCAGCACCCTGGAGAGGCTGAGACAAGTGGATGCCTGGGACCTGCTGCCCAACCAGGCAGCCAAACTGTCAAGCTCCAGATTTAGGAAGAGAGAGCCTATCTCAAAAAAAAAAAAATTATATATATGTTAGAGAAGGATTAAGAAAAGACACCTGAAGTCAATCTCTGGCCGGCACATGCACAAACTCATGCACACAAATACTGAGACTTCTTCTTTTCCCTAGTCTCTCTTCTGATCTTCTAACTTGCACTGTGGACAGTACTTCACATTTCTAGAATATTTTCTCCCTCCTTGGAAATAGGGCTACCAAACCCTGTCCTGTCATTGACGGTATATGTAGAAGGCAGATAGTTTACATCGATCTAATAGCAGGGAGGAAAAACATGATCAACTTTCTTCTGAAGAAAAAAATCAACACTTACTACATAAAAACCAATGTGAAATTATTGAGAGTCACGGTTCCAGAAAGATCTCTGAGAAATGACAGGTTTTCATGATCTCAACCCCAGAATCCAAAGGCAAGTAAAAGAGAGAACAGAGAACCATAGACCAAGCTCTGCTAACCAGGATGAACAAGTAGAAGCAAAATCATGCCTGGTGTCTAACCAACCCTGGCTGGGGCAGCCCTGGGCCCTTTCAAAAGTTCTATGTCAGCCTGTGTTTAGTACAACCTTGCAATATCAAGATTACTATAACCCAAATTTTACCAATGAGGAAACTGAGGCATTTTATTTTACTTTTATTTTGAAGCAGGGTCTCCCCAAGTTGCCCAGGCTGACCCAGAAACTTATTCTGTAGTTCAACAGACTTTGACCTTGCAGTCCTCCTGCTTAAGCCTCCAAATTAGTTGGGATAACAGACCTGTGCCATCAAGCCCAGTTGTATTATTTCTAATTCCACAATATTCCTGCAAGTAAAATACATATTGGACATAATCCAAACATCATATTGTACATCAAATATGTATAATTTTATTGTCAACTTAAAATATTAATTAAATTTTAAATATAGAAATATTAATAAATTATGGCTTATGGAGATTGTCTCATTTAGGACCACATATGGAAACTAGACTATAAATTCAGATGTTTCACATTCCAAAGGGTGCGGCTTTCACCACAAACCATGAATTTTCCCATTCAGAGTACTGCAAATGAATGATTAAATGCATGATCCGGTAGAAAAACTGATAATAAATTTACATATGGAAGATAGATATATAGATATATAGATAGATGATAGATAGATAAATAGATGATAGACAGATGATAGATAGATGATAGATAGATAGATAGATAGATAGATAGATAGATAGATAGTAGATAGATGCTAGACAGATGATGATAGATAGATAGATGATAGACAATAGATAGATGATTGATAGATAAATGATAGATAGATATATAGATAGATAGATAGTAGATAGATAGTAGATAGATGCTAGACAGATGACGATAGATAGATAGATGATAGACAATAGATAGATGATTGATAGATAAATGATAGATAGATGATAGATAGATAGATAGATAGATAGATAGATAGATAGGATAGATGACAGATAGATAATCACATAAATAAGCTAGATATAGAGATGGATCTCTAGATGTCAGATAATAGAGATATACAGATAGATGATATAGATTGATATCTTCCTTCAGTAGTAAAGTTAAACCCACCACCCTGAAGAAAATTCCTGGTGAATGTGCAGCAAAAAGACACATCCTTCAAGGAAGGACCAGTTAAAATGAAAGAACACTAAGAGATGTCACAATGTTATGGTGAGACCTGGGGGCTTTAAGCTCTAGGAGAACAAGAAAGCACAGTAGTTACTTTTCTGTTGCTGGGATAAAATGCTCTGACAAAAGCAACTCACTGGAGAAAAGGTTTATTGTAGCTTACAGTTCTAGAAAATCACTCTATGATGACAAAGAAAGCATGGAAGCAGGAGAGGGAGACCAGCTGGTCACATTGCATCTGTGCTCAGAAAGCAGAAGGTGCAGGGGAGAAGGAGCCAGGATATAAAGCCCGAAGGAGCACCTTCAGTGACCTACTGGTGTGGGAACTAAACTGCGAATGACCTAGAAAGCAGAACTTTTCTCATTTTTTGTCTTTTACTGAGGCAGGGTCTCCCTTTAACCCCAGCTGTCCTGGAACTCACTATGTAGACCAGGCTGGCCTTGAACTCACAGAGCTCCACCTGCCTCTGCTCTGCAAGTGCTGGAATTAAAGGCATGTGCCACCACGCCTGGCCAAAACTTTTCTTTTATCAGTCATGGGCCTCAGTTTGAGTTCCTGATCACGAGGAAACAAAGCCCTATTCAGAAATACATACAGGGCTTTTTATACTATTTTATCTATTATTTTTATTTTATGTGTATCAGTGGATTGACTGGATGTGTGTAAGTGTACCGATGTTATGCAATGCTGTGGAGTGCATAACTCAAAAAATGGTGCCTAATCCCCTGAATCTGGAGTTACAGACAGTTGTCAGCTGCTTCTACATATGTCAATAACCATACCTATTATTAGGAGTACATAGGTCCTTACCAAATACCTTTTTAGTACCAATTCATCTACCATACAGAACAGACTTGTCCTGAGGTCATAGTCACTAGTTTCACATTAGGTTAAGTTTCTCTCATTACCACTGCCACCAATGAGGTTCTACTTCCTGAAAGTTTCACCTTCCCAAATAGTATCACCAACTAGGAATCACGTATTCAAACACTTGAGCCAACAATTCACATACAAGCCACAACAATATGCTTATGGTTCCCAGTGGAAGATTCTCCACAAGATGAATACTCAATAAATCTTTGTGGAATGAATAAAAGAATGCATGAATGGGTGCCTTCTCCAAATTGGTGAACAACAGGCTGAAAGGAAGCTTTGATGATGTAGCAGAGCTGCCTTTCCTCCACCACAGATCCCATGGAGAGGGTCCATTTCATGTCCCTTTAAAATGATGAAAAAGACCACTCACTGGTCCTAATGTAGTCCTCTTAGAATTTTATATGCACATTAATTGCTTTTAAATTTTTATCACCAGTTACTTCTGCTGCCTTTCCTTTCACAGCTTAAAAAGTAGTGGGAAATTTGTCCCCAGTTCATGGTCCCAGAAGATTTTTCCATTCTTTGCTCTATAAATTCAGTTTCTGTTGAAAAAGAATTTGAAAAATTCGCCAAGGAGAGTGAATCCCTATAGGCTTGAAGATGTACCATGAAGCAGCTTGCAGCAGGCACAAAATTTCTTTTGTGCTCTAGAGTTTTATCTTTTTACAGTACATGCAGATTTCTTTCACATTTCAGTTCATAATGGATCTGGTTTTGATTAATATAAAATAATGATATGAAATTACCCAGCAATTAAATTATTTTAATTTCTTTCATTTCCCCTCACTATCTCCAAGAAGATGTGTTGAGTTTTTGCTGCACCTTGTATCCTATCATATCTCAAAGATGAGGCACTCAAGTTTAAATATCATAGACAAAGTGAGCCTTCCTCACATATCACCCATGGCTTCTCTTCTCTATTTTCTAGCATCTTCTGTCATTCCTCCCACCACTATATTCCACAGTTCTATGTTTGGATCTAGTTTGTCACCCCAAAGGTTCATGTGTTGAAAGTTTGATCTCCAATGTGGTAATGAGAGGTGGTGGGACCTTTAACAGATGGAACTTAGTGGGAGATGATTAAGTCACTGGAGGATTAACATAATAGCTCTTGTGCAACTCCAGTTATTTTCTGCAAAAGAAGGTTGCTGTAAACGAGCAAGGCTCATCCCCTGGTCTCTCTGGCTTCCCATCTTGCAATGTGATCTCTCCCTTTTTCATATACTCCTACTTATCACAATGCCATCAGCAATAAGGCTCTCAGCAGAGCTGAGCAGAAGCCAGCTCCATTGGTCCTGAACTTCCAAGAGTATGGTCTTAATCAGCATTGTTCTTGTCATTACACAGGATTCCATGCAGCTATTTTGAGGCCCATCTGTAACTTACTTTATGCACATTTCCTTCATGCTCCCTTACTGTCCTTTTTTACCCCTCCCCTTTGTTAGTCTCCTGTTGCCTTAGTCAGTTTTGCTTTTCCTCTCATGTCATCAATACATATGTAATTTTATGTATCTATAGAGTCTAGGGCCCCAAAATGAGGAAAAAAAAAAAAACACGATGTTTTGTCTTTTAAAGCTGACTTAATTCTCTTGTATGACCATCTCCAGCTGCATCCATTTTCTGCAAATGACATGAATTCATTCTTCATTATGTCTAAAAGTATTCCACTGTGTGCATTTGCCACATTTTCTTTATCCATTCCTCTGTTGTTGGACATGTTGGTTCCCATAAATTTGCTATTGTGAATAACACCTATTATTATTCACACCTAGCTTTGGTTCAAGCAATTCCACTAAAACAAGGACATTGCACTTCACTAGGTACAATTCCAGAGACCTTGAGCGAACTTCAGGATGCACCAGTATGGCACTGAAGCACAGTGGAAATTGGTAGCTACTTACACCTTCCCTTAGACCGCAGTTGCTTTTCAATTTGAACAATGCCATTGTGGTGCCAGGCATGCTTGTTTTTAAAGGAAAACACTCAAAAGCATTTGTAGAAGAGCAAGAAGCTTCTGGTCTGAGTCCAGTTTGTACACAGTGCTGCCTCTGCCAGCCAGAGACTCTGTGTCTCCTGTGAGGCTTGCTGCCATTGTCTTCAGTCCTAGGAAGTCACCCTCAGCCTTAGATTTCACTGTATGGGTGAAAAGAAAGCATCTTACCTTATCATTCATCCTTCCTACCATAAAATCAGTAAGTGGTCAGTTTAAGACACTTAGAAAATACAATAATAGAAGAACAATCATCCACCAGCCCACTACCCAAAGGCAGTCAGTGTCAGCATTTTGGAACTTTCCTCTCTATATAACTTTTGAAACAGGATCTCTCTATGTAGTCCTGGCTAGCCTGGAAACCAATATGTCTATCAGGCTGGCCTTAAACTTTATTATCCTTCTGTCTCAGCCTCCCAGGGGCTAGGAATACAGGCATGAGCCACTCCACTCAGCTCCATATAACATTACTTTAATCATGAATCATGAGTATTTTATATCCCCACTTTTCTCATCACTTTAGAGCATTAGCATTTCTGCATGATAATACATTCTAATTATTCATGAATAAACAAGCTTATTTGTGTTCTCTCTCATATCTAAGTCCCCTCTTCCCCATAAATAAGCAGACAATAAGGTACATTATGATGCACAAACCATTTCTCATGGTGGCCAAGCAAACCTAGGAAGCAATTCTCTGACAAAGTGTCCCCTATTCAGCCTCCAAAGGATTCCTAGCATGGGTAATTTCTGCAAAGAGATGATCCCATCTCCTCAAGGTCACCTCTGACCATGCTAAAGGGAAGCTTTGATAACCTGTTTACTTTTTTATGCATGCAGGATCCCATTTTCTAATCCTTTAAGCCATTGTTGATCTGTTCCACGTTTTTGTTCTTTCTCCAGTAGTTTCAGCTTTACAAACCCACAAACCCTCATAATATTCAGAGAATACATTTCTAATCTCTAAGGATTTTTATGTATTCCTAATCTGTTCATTCATATATGTATATATTAAAAATCTAACATTGACAATGATTATTCACCCTGGGTTCTCTGGGATTCTGAGATTATTAATGTTATATGTTAACTTGACTCAGTAAGAAGTGCTCAGGTAGTTGGCAAAATATTTCTAGGTATATTTATGAGTGATTTTTTTCTAGAAGAGCTATGCATTTGAATCAATAAGCTGAGTAAAGAAGATTTCTTCTCACTAATGTGGGTAAGGACCATGTAATGCAATGGGGACTCAGATAAGATAAGCTGGTGAAGAAAAGAATAATTCATTCTTTTGTTTTATCTATCATCTCTTTATTCTCTCTCTCTCTTTCTCTCTCTCTCTCCCTCCCTTGCTCCCTCTCTTCTCCTCCTCCTTGGGCTCAGACATCTATTTTCTGCCCTTAAACATTGATGCTTCTAATTTCCAGGCATTCAGACCAACACACTCACACACACACACACACACACACACACAAACACATGCAACACACACAACACTCACAAACACATACAACACACAAACACACAACACACACAAACACACAACACACACAAAAACACACACAAACACACACACACACACACACACACACCTTGCCTCCAAGTTTTCCCACTGTCAGTCTCAATCTAAGCACAATGTCATTGAGTCTCCTGGGTCTCAGGCTGTTTAACTTTGATTGAATTAGCACACCAGGGCCCTTCTGGTCTGTGACCTATAGATGGCATACTGTTGCATGAGGCATTTCCCTCAGTGAATCTTGTATGTCTGTATCTATACATCTATCTCCTATAGCTTTATTTTTCTCTGGAGAACTTTACTAATACACTCACTTTTCTATTTGTGCAAGAATATTAATTGCTATGATGCAAATGAAAGTTCTCATGGGAAAGATTCAAGAATCCATGACCAATTTTGCTAATATCTAATCCCCATTCATTCCAAAGAGAGGCAGAAGAAAGAGCTGATAATTCTAAAAATTATGGAAATTATGATGGAATAATAATCTAGCACACATTGCATGATTGCCATGTGCCAAACAATGGTGTTTTATGTAAATTGCCCAACTTGATCTTGTGCATATGTATATATGTATGCATGTGTTTATATATTCATGTGGGAGTATAGAAGTGTATATAGGTGCATCTGCATGTATGTACATGTGTGCATGGAGGACAGAAGACAACTTTGGGTGACATTCCTCAGGCCTCTTCCACTTTTTACTTGCTGGATTAACTGCCAGTGAGCTTCTGGGGATCTGCCCATCTCTGGCCCTCAGCTCTCTGTTGCTGGGATTATAATCAGGAGCCACAGCACCGAGCTTTTAATGTGTGTTCTGGAGATCAAATTCAGTTCCTCATGGTTGTGTGATAAGTACTTCACCAGCTGAGCCTGCCCTCTATCCCTGTCTTGCTTGATATTTACAACAGCCTGTCAAAACCAGGAACATACTTGCATTTGAACAGAACTGAACTTAAGGGCTCATTGCAGCAAGTGAAAACACTCACCTTGGGAAGCCGTAGGACAATCTCAGAAAGAGGAAATCAGAGTATATAGTCAGATTTGGGCTTGTTACAAGTTCAGGGGAGAGTCCAGGAGGGGGCATTTGACTCTGGATTGGATGTTTTCCGGAAGCAGGGGCAATTCTCTCACTGACTAACTTGATTAGACTCTCTAGAAAGCAGGAAGAGCGAATGGGAACTAACACTAATTGGCGAGCAGGCCCCATTTGCACTAGCAAAGGTAGGGACTGCTCTGTCATTGCTGTGCTTGGGCAGGGTTCTCCTTTCGATAATGATGTGAGCTTGCTCAATCGGGATGGCAGAGTGGCCTTGGCTGATATGGGTGTTTTATGATGTTTATGATCCTCAGATAAAAACAAGCCCAGTCATGAGTGTCCAGCCAACTCCTGACCCCCTAGAGATGCTTCTCCTTTGTTCTTTCTAATCTCCTTAAATAGATGGTATAATTCATGATTGCATTTGGAATCAACTAAGAGCTATGCCTCTGAGAGGGTCTGTGAGAGTATTTCTAGAAAAGAATAGCTAAAGGGAAGAAGACCCTCCTCCAGAGGGGCAGCACCTCTCCCAAGAGTGGCCTGGATGTAGAGTGGTGCAAAGGCGGGGCTGCTGCCCCCCTGCTTCCTGGAGAATGCCTTTCCCACTGCTGTTGCTCTGCCATCCTTCGTTGACATCAGAGTCCCGCTTCTCCAGCCCTCTAACTTAGCTGAAAGACCGTCAGCTCTCTAGGATCCTCCAGACTTTCAGCGCCAGATTGGGATTTCTGAGACCTCCTGCTTTGTGAATGAGCAGCTACCAGGTTTGAGCCTCTGCAGTGCAAAGACAACCATTGTTGGACTACCGAGCACATGTCAGACTAATAGATCCTTTTGTGGTAGTATATTAATTCTGTTAGTTATGTATTTTTTTAATTTTATTTATTTTTTATGTGTATGAATGTACTGTCTGCACGTAGGTTGGTGCACCCATGTCGTGCAATGCCATGGAGGTCAGAAGAGGGTTCCGGATTCCCCTGGAACTGGAGTTAAAGATGGTTCTTAGCTGCCATGTGGGTGCTGAGAATCGAACCCGGGTCCTCTGAAAGAGCAGTCGGCGCTCTTAACCGCTAGGCCATGTCTCCAGCCCCTAGTTATATTTTTCTAGAGAATTCTAATACATAATTATATAATAAAACTGAAATGTCAAGGTAAGAAATTTGCCCAAATTCACATAGCTAGAAAATGACAGGACTCAAACCTAAGACAAATGCCATTAGCAATCAAACTGAATCCCTCATCCATGTAGTGACTTTTGCCTTGATTTTATCTATGTGAGGGAGTGGGTAAATATAACATGGACCATGGTACCAAAATCAGAATTAAATACAAAAGCACTTAGAGAAAAGGAAGTATCTGCTTCCAGTCCATTTCATAAGCTCCATCTTCTCTTCTCAGGACATATTACTCCCTTGTCCTTCAGGATGTGTCACTCATGACAGCACTTTGCAATGTGTACATAGAACCAGACCCCTTGCAGAACATCTCCGGGCAGGAAATGACCACTGAGTTATTACTTAACAAATTGCTTACTCTTGTCCTGCTCTTCCAAAACCTCCCTCACAAGGTTTCCACAATTCAAGTACTGATGAAAAGCACACTGTTTTCCAGACACTGTGTTCACATGAAAACACGCATGGAATAGAACAAGATTCCTGGCCTTGAGGAGCTCACACTCTAGCGGGGAGGTTGGCCTGGATTAATCAGAATCAGAAAGATAAGGACTGCAGGAGGAAACCTGTTGGGGAACAGGTGGGGAAAATTGACAGAGAACAAAAGACTCTGCCTGTGTCCTTAAGTATGGCAGGGATACTGAGTGAGAAAGAGAGAGAGAGTGAGACAGAGAGACAAAGACAGTTTACACAAAAGCATGGAGGTGTACATTGTTAACCAAGACCAGACCATTTTGTAACCTCCTCCAATTTAGCAAAATGGTGGTAATTGCCCCAAACCACAGTAATTAGTATTCTCAGAACTAAAGTAACAGTGTTTTCCTAGATTCCTGTCATCCTGACCCTGCCAACCCCCAGCAATGGCCCCAATAGACGTTTATCGTCAGCAGACATTGTCTCACTGTTCCCTGGTCACTCTTAGCAATGTGCAATCTTGGGTCAAAAAGAGGAAGCTTTGGCACACTCCCCCCCTCTACATTCCCCTGTAACTATCCCTTTCACTAAGTGCTTTTCAGGCCTAGAGATCTCCCCTCCCTAGATTTCTTGGATTAATCTCGGTCTTTTCTTAGTTTCTCATTTCCTTGCCTGCCTTTCCTTTAACCAACCTTCCATGCATTAGTCAGAGTTCTCTACAGGAACAGAACAGACAGAATTGAATATATGTTACAAAAGTGGATTTATTAGATTGCCTTATATAATATAGACTGGATAGTCCAACAATGGAAGCAGTTTTTGAAAGTCTGAGAACTCCGTAGCTTCTCAGTCCACGAGACTGGTTATCTCGGCAATCCCAATCTGGCACTGAAGTCCTAGAAGATCCCTGGATTGTTTCTGGTCCTTAGACCACAATGGAAGGCCAAAAACACTGGTTTGTGGTGGCAGATAAGGATGGAGCCGTAGTGATAGAAACAGGGTAGATGCACTCATCGGGAGGGAGCAAAGGCTAGCAGCACTGCTTTTTTTCTGGAGCCTCTTTACATCTGAGCAGAGGTCAGAAAGAACTACCTACCTTAGGGAAGGATGTTTCTCCCTCAGTTAAATCTTCCTGGAAACAATCCTACAGACCCACCCAGAGATACGTCTCTTGGGTGATTCCAGATTCAGTAAAGTTAGCAACCAAGAAAAACAATGATGACATATGAAAGAGTGTGGTCACATAGGAGGCTATCAATGGCTCCAAATGGCCGGTCCTAAGACACATGGGACAAGACATAGCTGGAAACATAAACAAGGGTTCTAAGACATGGAGCCTCTGCAGGAAGTTAAAAAAATGTTTTCAAAATTAAATAAAACACACTACAAGGACAGGATTTTAAAAGTTCAAAATACTCCACAACTTTAATGAATTAAATGGGGTATTTGTGTCTGCATGCAGTTGTCATAGCTGTCCCCTGAGGACGCTGCTTCTAATCTTTATATCTTGTGATGGTCACCTATGACAGAAATCACAGAGGGCACTGAAAAGAAGTAGTGACTTACTGTGCTCTTGACTCCTCAATCAGACACACAGGGAATCCACATTCCAAGACTCTATTGACAACTTCCATAGGGAAATGTCTATTGTCCAGGTCCCATCAAAAGTAAATCTAGGAAAGATTGGAGAGACAAGTCAGCAGTTAAGAGCATGTACTGCTCTTGCAGGAGACCTGAGTTTGGTTCCCAGCACTCATTTTATAGCTTACAACCTCCCATAACTTCATTCTCTAGTGGACCCAATATCTTTTTCTGGCCGCTGTGGGCATCTCAGTCATGTGTGTATACACTTACACACACACACACACACACACACACACACGCACATAATATTTTAAAGGTGTATGAGAATAAATTGTGTGTGATAAAGGAGCTCTAAGGGTGGAAGAGTGCTGGAGTCTTTCTCACCCCCAGAGCAGTGTGAGAGCCACCTTTGTGTCAAGACAGGTAGCTGGAAGTTGTATTTCTCAACAGGGACAGCAGCTGTCAACAGAATTCTCCCCACCTAGCTATGAATGCTACAAGAGGCTCTCAGCTGGTATTTTTAATAGTCCATTGTTCAGACCATAGAGATTGTCATCAATTTGCCTTGGATACACACAGACATTGATTATTTTACAAGAAGCAGTCCAAATGTGTAATATATATATATATATATATTATATATATTATATATTTTTATATATTTTATATATATAAAGAATTCCATGATGATAATCATGACTCTTTATATAAACTGTTATCTCTAAGTAGATTCCTTCCTATCAAGGACGTTGTCTGTTATCCGCATCCATTCCCAATCCTGGAAACCAAATGGCAACCCTGGTCCCCTGACAGCAATGACAGGAGAAAGCTCACTGAAGCCACCAGAGTGCCTGATGCGCAGGATGGGCCAGTGAGCTGCAAAATTAAACTTCTCTTTTTAGAAGTCATTTGTGTGTTAAGGAAGAGAATAAATAAGCCAACACCATGGCCACTTAAAAAATGCACCCGGACAGAGAATTTATTTGACTATTTCAGACCAATGGGGGAAAATGAACTTTATAATTGAAATGGTAATGGAACGAGCTGGGAATGGGGGGAGGGGGTCAGGCTGTTCTCAAAGGTGGTGTTCTCAATATGATGGCAATTCAGACATCTACACCAAAGGACAAGAACAAGAGACAGCTTTCCAGAGGAAATATGGGGTTCCTGGTACAGTAGTCAACTGGCCTCCTGCATACAGCCTCAGATAGGACCACAGTGCAATTGTCTCAGTATTAAATGCACATCTTCCTCCCTCTTTACTCTCCACACCAAAGCCATCTGTTCTACCCTCATGAGCCACCTACATTAAAGGGGTGCACATGCCTTGATTCCTCCCCGGTTAAAAGGTAAGCACAGCATGTAGTGTAAGCACAGCACATAGTGTTATCCCTCTGGCTCCACATTGACTAAGAGCTTTCTCTGTGCCCTGCATTGAGCTGAAGTCTCTATGATGGATACACAATTACTGCTATAGAAAGAAGCATCCCCCAAGCAAGCTCTTGACTTTCTTTCAGACAAGACTAAGAATTATTTAGAGAAGAGGCAATTTTGAGAGACACCACTCACACGATTCCATGCAGAAACCAATCATATAGACTGGTGCTATGTCCTCATTTCCTCTGAACGGAAACGGTCTCTCCCGGAATTCATTCAAGCTTGCATATCTCAAGAAGCTCCAGAAACTTAACAAGACTCACAACAAACAGCAACCCTCTCCAAGGTTGTATAAGCAGTGTCAATTGGTGGAGAGAGGAGACTCTCTGACCACTGGGGCTTCCGAGGATGAAGCTTCCGTGAGTCATCACCCATTCTAGGGTGGGTCTCTCAGTGCTGCAGCTTCCTTCAAGCCACCCATATTCCTGGAACCCCTCATTTAATAAGCTTCTGTAAGTTCCCACTAAACTCACTTGGGTATACCTTTTTCTTCTTGGGTCTGTCTAGCTGCCCTATCTGTGGTGCATAGGTATTATCCATGGCTCTCCAGGAGAAGCCATACAATAACTGAAAAGAGACCTTGCCTCTCCTCTCAGATAAAAAGGCATGGAAATACGTGTCAGCCTATCTGCCAAAAGCCTCAGTTTTTCAACGTGGGGGTCATAACAATACACAAGAGCTGGTAGAGAGGGTACAAGAAGCCACTGTTTGTCCTACCTTAGCATATGATTGGCATCGTCCCAGATGTCTGGCCAGCAAGGAAAGGTAGCACTGCCTTGAGATGAGGGGTAGTGGGTCTAGGGGAAGCAGTGTACCCCAAACTCCTCTGACAGCTTTCCCTGAGGGAACTGAGGGTCATGACTCTGTCAACTGCAGGCCTCACCCCAACCTCCAATGACATTTTATATAACCTAGGCCTGACTCCATCTTGTGATAAGTTTCATTTCTTTAAGTTTTGTTTTCCCTGAGACATACAAGAGAGAAGTTAAGGATCAGTTTCATTTTATTGGAAATCATGTGTGCCCCTGAAAGCTTGCCCCTAACTGCTGACTCTCAACTTTGTAATTGGTTTGCTTGCTCTGTACTACTCCTTGGTTGGTATTAATTTTGATTGGCTATTGTACTTATAAAAAGCTGTGTAACCCACTTCTCAGGGCCTCACTCCTCTCAAGCTGAGTGGAGCCTGGCCATAACTAATAAACCATCCTTTAAATTCCACCTGGTCCTGCAAGTGTTCTCTCTGTCACAACTCTGCAATACTGAGTCTGGACCTTAGAAGTTTTAATAATCCAGGCAAGTTCCCCCATCCTCAAAGGGTGAATTAAAGAAAGAACAGGAAGGGGGCTGGAGGGATGGCCTAGCGGTTAAGAGCGACGACCGCTCTTGCAGAGGACCCGGGTTCGATCCCCAGCACCCACATGGCGGCTGAGAACCGTCTGTGACTCCGGTTCCAGGAGAACTCCAGTTCCAGGGGAATCCGAGACCGTCTTCTGACCTCCGAGGCATCGCACGACACGGGTGCGCAGACCTGCATGCAGACAATACATTCATACACATAAAAATAAATAAATAAATAAAAAATTTTTTAAAAATTGTTAAAAAAAAAGAAAGAACAGGAAAAAAAAACAGGAGATTTATTCAGTATGAACACATACAAGAAAGAAAAGCGAAGACTCAGTGACCAATCAGGTTCATACAGGGCATCCTGACATGAGGTTTAGGTAAGTAGAGGGCAAGAGACACACAGAGCTAAGCAGCTGCAGTCAAGCTGTCAGCTCAGCCATCCACAACTCACCATTGTCTCGGATTCAGTCTTTCCTGCAAGGCGGTCTGACAAGTTGTAAATATTTCTTCTCTCCGAGAGACAATTTCCTCCTCTGGCTGCCACCAAGACCTCAGCCTTGCCTTCTGCCAGGTCCAGATTCCTGGGGAAGTTCCAGTTTCTCAGGGTGCCTGATTTCAATAGTCTGATAACCAAAATTACGGTTACAAGTGCCTTCTTAGAATATCTTCATTCCTGCCAGGCTAGTTATAGCAACACATAACACTTTTGTTTGTTTCAAAAACTTGTATTGAAAAATAATGGAAATTTCCTCCTTTCCCCTCTTGAAAAACAGCAAGTTCCCTCCTCAGTCTTCCTCCAGCTCTATCTCCCACCACAACCCAGACCCTCTTCACATGTGCATAATTCAGTGAATGTCCTTTCTTGGGTAAAATGAAATTGACATGGAAATACATGGGCTTAGGGGTCAGAGCATGATCAGTTGAAGACGCAGCAGTGGTTGCCACCTAGTCCGGGACTGATGAACTGCAGATTCTCTCTGACCTCAGTTTTCTTATGGCCAAGTGGGAATATTTCCCTCAGGCACACGCAAGACTGAACTAGCCTGATGCACATTAGATGTTATCATGGCCTTTGTCACAGGCCATCTCTGAATCAGGGCTGCCATCAGGGCTCATGCATCTGTGGAGGCTGCTATAGTGACTACTGTTCACTCTCCCTTTGCTACTGTGAAGTACCTCCATCCTCACAAAGCTATCTAGGATGTACCACATAAGGCCTACCATGCAGTATTTAGTCTCTAGTGGATACTGGGTAATTCTGACTGCCTTTCTTCATAGAAGCACTTTACAACCCTTGGCATTCATGTTGACACGCAGTGTAAATCGTCATTAGTGTAGGTCTATAGACAGGATACCAGCACAAAGCAGGCATCTCTCTAAAGTCAATATTGAGGCATGCATGGGGTACTTTTAAATCCCACAGGAACCCCTGGCATCTCCTGTCCAACCCTGTTCACAGCTTGTGGTCTCTAAGGTCTCAGAGGAGACAAGTCACCTTGTCATCTTTAGCCTCTGTTCCAGCCACTCCTGATACCCTGCCCCAGGGAAACAGGACTGTAGTAGTGAATTATGTAGAAGAAGCCTGTCTGCCATCCACCTGTTCATGGATGGTTTGTTTAAGGAATGGCATCATGGCCAGGACTTACACACAAACACCTCACCTCATCTTACTCCATCTGCTTTTGCCTTCACTCAACACCCTTTCCTTCTCCTAAAGAATTAGTGTAATTGTAATTATGATGCAGTCTTTTTTTCTCTCTTTTTTTTAACTTTTTTTTATTGATGCTTTGTGCATTTCATACATCATTTTCCAATTCAGTTCAGGCATATTTCCCTTTCCCTTCCCCCCCACCTCCACCCCAACCGAGATCATGCATTCTGCCATAACTGTCCTGCATATTTCTCTCAGCTTTTTTTTTCATTTTTTAGCTATAAGTGATAATCGATGAGTACAAGCATCCTTCATGTAAAACCAATTTGCAGGCTGTTGTGCCCAAACCCCCACAGCCCCATCTTCCAGCGGGGGGTGAGGGGTTGTATGTTCAATCAGGTTGATCAAATGAGTGTCCAGACTATATTGCTGTAGGTTCACCATTCACCCCAATCGCAGCCCTTACATTCTACCACGCCCCCTCTTCCGCAGATTATTCCCTAGACTTGGAAAAGGGGCACAGGTGGATGAGAAGCAAAACAGTCCACTCTCTCTGGAGCTGTTGTCTTGACTTGGTTTTTTTTTTTTTAAAAAAAAAAAAATTCTGGCTGTTTTCTTTCACTGGGCTGAAGTTTGTCCAGGAAACACCATTACGATTCTCCTAATTTGAAGCACAAGCACTTAGCTTATTATAAGTATTTAAACATTACCAATTGTTATGGTAGGTACTTTGGGTATAGACACATTATGTTTTTTAGATGATATGGTTGACCATGAATTTTAACATTTTTCTGTTAAAATGGACAGGGTCTTACTTGGAACTTTGACATTCTCCTAACTGTAGAGGATGTAAGTCATTTGTGGCATCAGCCTGGTTCTTCCTCCCAGGGAGAGAGCCAAGTGCCCAATTAGATTTGGGTATACCATGGCATGTTGTGCTGCCTCTGCTGCACAGTATTTCCAGGCCAGGTCAAGGTGGTAGGCTGGACTGACGTTGGAGTCTTTTGCTACTAAAGTCCTTAAACATATTCATCTAAGCAAAATATATCAATGACAGGAGCATCTACATCAGTAATGGATTAATTCTACCGAGGGATGATATTGGCCAGGGAATCTACTAGGCCCCACAAAAGGTTAAAAGGCCTCCTTGACTCTAAACTGGGATACCTGCAAGAAAGAAGGCAATAAGGCCCTGCTGTCAAACGATACTGACGTTATACATGGGAAAATGTATTGTAGACCACCTGATGCAAGTGTACAGATGCTTCGGAAACACCAGAGAGATTGTTCCACAAGCCACTAAACCAATAAAGACAAATGGGTTCCTTGAGTCAAGCAAGGAACAGTTTTTTGAATGCTTGCTTTGTGCCATGCAATTTACTCATTATATTATCTACTAAGTAAATAAACTTCTTTGGAAAGAGAAAACTGAGGACAATGAGAGAAATTGAGCAACCTGCCCAAGTACAGACAGCTACGAAGTTAAACAAAGGAACCCAGATTTGAGCCCGGACAGTCTGACTCTAAAAGTCTCTTCTACCAGACGTTTCTTGCCTTTTTTTTTAGGAAAACATAGAAATTTCGTAGGGATGAAAGAGCACAGGTTGGCCTGGAAAAATATCCACAGCACTGAGGGCCTGGAGAGATGGCCTAAGCGGTTTGAGGCAGCCAAAGACCCTCTTATTACAGAGGAACCGGGGTTTTGCGGATCCCCAGCACCCACTGGCTTCAGAGAGCTCGTCTGGAAACGTTCCAATTTCCCAGGAGAACTACCAGTGTTCCAGGGAATCGGACACCCTCTTTCTGACTCCGCGGCATTGGCCAACGACACAGGGGTTGCACTGGGGAATGCAACTTGCAATGCAGATAGTACATTCCATACACATACAATAAAATAAATAAAAATTTAAAGAAAGAAATCCCCAGACGGGAAACACAACAAATGAGGACCTCGATAGTTCACATCCCAAGAACCACATTTTAACGAGCAATTGTAACACGAATGCATGTGGTTCCATTTCTACAGAGGTAGAGCAAGTGAGTTGCCTATTGGGGCTTCACTGGCTACCAGCCTAGCCAAATCGACAAGTTCAGGTAATGATAAACCTTGTCTCACAAACAAGTTTTGGTTGAGTGGCACCTGAAGAAACTGTGTGTGGGTTGATTGGCAGTTAAGTTGCGTCGTACGGGGCCATAAATCAACACAGCATACATCCACACATGCACACACAACACACACACACACACACACACACACACATTCCTGAAGTTCTCACTGCTACATAGATTCATCCCAAGTCACACATTTGGTTTTTTAATTAAAATATGTTTTATAATTATACTTTGGGGTATAAAACTCGAGAGCTTAGTAAAAAGACAAAAAGTAAAAAAAAAAAAAGTTATTTTGCCTGTCTTACTGCCAAGTGCAGCTACCCTGTGGCTGCCACTGCTTTTGCCATCCTTCAAAGGCATGAGACACAACTTTTCAACCTTCCAGTATGGACTGAAGACTCATGTCTCTCCAAGAATCCTCCAAACCTTCAGTGCCAGATGGGGACTGCTGAGACATCCACCTTGTGGACTGAACTACTACTGGGGTTTCAACTTCTTCAGAGACTTGATTGCCATTGTTGAACTACCCATACTATATCACGGAGACTAGTACAGGAGGATCAAGACAGGATGTGATGCTTACTGGACCTCATTTGGTGACTATGGGAAGGTAAAACCCCAGAGTGAAGGACAAGGGCAGGACTGATGGTTGTTTGGGCTTGCCAAGGAGGAACCTTCAAACATGACATCTCTCAGCCTAATAAAAAAAACATAAGCTGAAGATGCTAAAACCTATGATATATGTGGCATGCATATGTGCATATTTTGGAGTGCTACAAATTGGAAGGAACAACAACAACAAAAGACTGGGTCAAAGAACTGACTGAAAAAGTGAATTTCTGCTTGAAACAGTAAACTTCTGCACTGAAAATTTTTTAAAAAGACTGAGATAAAGATGAAAAACATGTTTGGCAGAATGCATGAGCTCTGGTGGGGTGGGGGCAAGGAAAGGGGAATGGTTCTAGATCTGATGGGAAATTTTGTATGAAATACACAAAGCTTCAATAAAAATTGGCTTTGGAAAAAATATTTTATGTATATGAATGTTTTGCCTGCCTTTATATAAGTGCACCCATGTGTGAAATGCACACAGAGTCCAGAAGCGGGCACTGGATCCCCTGAAACTGGAGTTACAGATGGTTGTTAGCTGCCATCTGGGTGCTGAGAACTGAACCCAGTCCCTGGCAGGAGCAGCCAGTGCTCTTAACTGCTGAGCCACCTCTCCATCCACCAAGCCATACATTGGTAAATGGTAGGACTGAAATTCAAGCACAGGTGCCTCACTCTGTCCTTAACTTCACATCCAATTTCAATTTTCCCTTGAGAATCTACAGCTCTAGCCCAGATGAAAGGCATTCGTATTGGTGACCATTTCTTTGCTGTGACAAGATGCCCAACGGATCAGCAACTGAGAGGGGGGAAGATATCTCAGCTTAGGGTTTCAGTCCACGATGGCAGAGAGGGTGCGAGGCAGAGTTGTTCACATTACAGTATCCAGGAAACAGAGAGACAGGAACCCAGGACCAAGAACAGCCTGCAGGGGCCCTCCCCAGGCACCTACTTCCCCAGCTAGGCCCTACCTGCTAAAGTTTCCACAGCCTCCCTAAACAGTGCCACCTGCAAAGGACCAAGAATTCACCGCGTGAGCGTGTGAAGGACATCTCAGTACTGGAACCACAACGCCGTCCAATGAAGCTCCTCACATAAACATTAAACAAGTGATTTTTCTCCTTTTGATTCCTGGTTCTTGAGGATGGTGGCTTCTCCAAGGGAGAGGATTGCTTTGGGCAGATGCCCAGAAATGAAAGTTGTGCCAGGGATTCTTCTCGGTCTCTCCATCCTTAATAACCCTCACTCCATGGACCAATGTGGAGATTCTGGTAGTTGCTATGAACGCCTCTTCAAATGCAGAAGCTGGGTCAGTATCCACAGCACAAGACTATGAACCTAACATGGAACACAAATTTGGGGGATTCCCTCAGGAATTTGTATCCACAAAGAACCTGCACTAAGTAAACCCAAATGGTCTGGGTATGTCCCATTAGTGTTACCTAAACATGGTCATCCTAGGAGACAGAAACAGGACTAGGCCAGAAACTTACACAGGGCTCCCTGAGCCAAAAGCAAGGGGTCAGCAGGGTTGCATTCCTCCTTGGGGGTTCTACAAGAAATTTCTTTGCTTACCAATCTCAGCTGCTAGAAACCACCTGGGTCTTTGGCTCAGAGCCTTTCCTCTATCCTCCACATCATTGGCTTGATCTCTAACATTCTGTCCCCCCCTTGAAGAAACATAAGAGGATGTTGGAAACATCAGAAGCAAGAGTTATGGAGAAGTCCCCATGAAACTATGCCTAGCTCTCTGAGGGTAAGAACCATTGAGCTATAGCTGGCATATGAGAAGGAGCCTAGGGTTAGAGAGTGAAGGTGGGGGATGAGCCATGACAGTGAGGAGCAGAGGAGCAAGGCTGGACACTGCTCACAGAAGCAGGAAAGGAGCAGGAATACACCCCTCCCCTATCTCCTTACAACACCTGCCATGGGTCGATCTTAGCAGGGAGCAGCTGGCAATGCAGAGACCTAGTCACATACAGCAGAGCCACAAAGAGTATATTTGGAGCCTGGAGACAGGAGCTGAATATTAGACAAGCTTACTGTGTGCCACAATTGCTGCCAAGAACTGTTAGATTTTACCTCTCTCTCTCTCTCTCTCTCTCTCTCTCTCTCTCTCTCTGTCTCTATCTCTCTCATGTGTGTATGTATGTGTGTATGTGTATGTATGTGTGAATCTGTGCATACTCATATGTGTATGGGTGTACATGTGAGGGGGAACATGTGGAAGCCATCTCCTTTAGACAGGGTGTCTCAGTGGCCTGAAATTCAGTGATTAAGCTAGGCTGTCTGGCCAGCAACCTCCAGGGATTTGTCAGTCTTCTCCACCACATATTGGGATTATAAGCACATGCCACCACACCCAGCTTTTATTTTATTTTATTTCTTTTATTATTTTATGTGTATGAGTGTACTGTCTGCATGTAGGTTGGTGAAGGTCAGAAGGTGTTGGATTCCCCTGGAACTGGAGTTAAAGGACAGTTCTTAGCCACCATGTGGGTGCTGGGAATTGAACCCAGGTCCTCTGCAAGAGCAGTCAGTGCTCTTAACTGCTGAGCCATCTCTCCGCCCCCCGACCCACCTTTTTATATGGGTTCTGGGGAATCAAACTCAGGTCCTTGGGCTTGCATGGCAAATATTTTTACCAAATGAGCTCCTTCCTTGCACACAGGTAATGAAATCTTTACACCAGTTCAATGAGGTAGGTTTACTTATGTCCATCTTCGGAGGAAATGAGGGTGCAGAGGTGGTGAAGAAACTTCCAAGAATCAGCCTCTGAGAAGTAGCAGGACTGAGCTCCAAAGTCCTTTTCTTTTCTGCTATATGATCTGGATGTCCAGTTCAGAATGCACTGTCCAACAACCTGGGAGAACACTGGCCGGAAGAGCCACATCCAAGTAAACCAGGAGGAGAGTCACCCTAGCATAAGTAGGTAAATACTGGGCCTCAGAGTTCTGATCAAGCCCCGGATCCTGCAGGATCAGAAGAGAGGAAAGAAGACCCATTATCTCCTCTCATCCCATCTCACAGTGGCCAGCCTGCTAGTGCTTAGCTCTCCTGGCTGCCCAGGCTGTGGCTGCCACCAGCAACCCCAAGATCACAGAGACAGCAAGGCACTGTCCACCACTGCTGGTATTCACAGAAAAATAAGATGTGCAAGCCAAACAGAAGAGAATCACAGCACCATGTCCTCAAACACTGTTGAAGATTCCCTGGAAAATGTTGGATTAATTTTTTCTTTCTTTCTTTCTCTTTCTTTCTTTCTTTCTTTCTTTCTTTTCTTTCTTTTCTTTCTTTTCTTTCTTTTCTTTCTTTTCTTCCTTCCTTCTTTCTTTCTTTCTTTCTTTCTTTCTTTCTTTCTTTCTTTCTTTCTTTCATGTAGTCCAAGCTTGCCCCAAAAATCAGAGGCTGAAGAGATGGCTCAGAGGTTAAGTGCACTGGCTACTCGTGCAGAGGACCAGGGTTTGATTCCCAGCACCCACATGATAGCCAACAATCATCCATAGCTCCAGTTCCAGGGGATCCAATGCCCTCTTCTGGCCTTCATGGGCATTTCTTCACATGGGTGCACTTACACAAATGCAGGCAATACACTCATATATGTCAAAAGAGTTTTTTAATCTGAGTGTGACCTGGAACTTCTGATACTCTTGCCTCCACCTCCCACATGCTGGGATTACAAGTGTGCACCACAGTGCCAGGTTTATGGTGTGCTGGGGGTCAAACCCAGTGCTTCACACGTGCTAGGCAAAACCTCTACCCACTGAGCTACATCTCCAGCCTAAGGAAGAATTTTTGACATTCCACACCATCCTCAGAGGGTAATTGAGTTCCCCCTCCCCATTTAGAAGATTCCAGTGAGTGCCCAAATCTCTCTGGGCACCACATACTAAAAGACACACTGGGCTCTAAGGGAGAATGCTCACCTGCTTCCGTTGTGCTGCTTTCAAAACTGTGTCCATTGTGTACAAGTATACAAAAGGCCAGAAACGCTGTAGAGACAGAATGCCTGCAAAACCTCCACCCTGGGTACCAGATGTTAAGAGCATCCACAGCGATCTGTTATTCTTACAACTGGCAACAGGGCTCCCAATAGGCCTAGAACAACAAAATTAATGGATTGGAAAGCAGGAATTTAATGTATGAGCTCTCAAAATTCTGCAGGCTGTCGGACTCACAGAGCTCATCCTGTAAGTCAGTGATGGGGTGTGAGAGTGATTCCAACAGGGGCGGGGACAGGCGAGCAACAAGGATAGAAGACACAACTGACACAACCGGTCAGCTCACACCAGCTATTCTGGGGTACAAAGATTCCATTTCCAAGGTGAAGCTTCTTTGAACTTCAGTAAAACAGATAGTATTTTACAAACAGCCTAAATAAATAAATAAATAAATAAATAAATAAATAAATAAATACCATAATGAAAAAGCAAAGCCACAGAATTCTACCCAGTATACTCACTTGATGATTAAATCATTTTTTATTGAATTCAGGTTTCATGGCCCATTAGCGGTCTGGAGGGAAAGTCTCAGGAATGCTTCTGGACTAATGAGTGTTTTGCAAATTGTTTTTGTAACAGATTTGTTCTTTTTTTTCCCTGATAATAGTATGAACCTTTGGTTTATGGAATTTGGCCCTACGCTTGAAAAACAGCAGCAACTATTTTAATTGAACCTAATTTATTTTTATTAGTAGGAGATGGTGTTTTGTATCTTCCAGATACATTTTGGATGCTGATATGCAAATGATGCCATCAGTCAAACTATCACAGCCTCCTACACGTGTCTCTTCACATCTTTCAAATATCCTCTGACAAATGTTCCCTTGCCTCCCGCGTAAAGACGTGGGTTTCCCTGGGTGGATCCAGCAGCCCAGGGGACACATAACTTACATTGAGGTCCACGTCATCTTCTAGCTCCCTTCTCCAGTTACACCCACCAGAAGGAAGAGTCCAGCACTCCTGCACTCCTCCCAGAAGCCTTCTTCCTTACTGGAAGGTCCTGATGCCCAACATACCAGACTTCCCTCAGTCCCAGAGAAGGGCAATCTGGATGACAAGGACCAAGATCCTTCTTGGAGCTTTTCCTCTACAACCACCAGAAAGACATGTGATGAAGTTACACACATCTCCTGTTGGACGACCAAGTTAAGATATGGCTAGGAGCATCTAGCTTGTTTGTCTCATGTCCAGATCCTGCCTTAGCCAGAGAGAAACATGGACGCTTCACTTATAGATGTTCATAGGAGCTGCATTAGTTACTTCTGCCTCTCATTGCTGTGACAAAATGTCTGACAAAAACTACTTAAGGAAAGGAGGGTTTAGTATGGTAAACTGTGAAGGAATGGTCCATCATTACAGGAAAGGCATGGGAACAGCTTGTCCAATTGAATCTGTAGTCAGGAAGCTGAAAACAATGACTGCTGGCACTAAGCTCATTTTCTCCTTTGTTATCTAAGCCCAAAAGATGTTGCTACCCACATTCAGTAGGGGTCCTCCATGCTCAATTAAACCTTTCTATAAAAGCACCCACAGACATGCTAACACATATGTTCCACAGTGACTCTAAATCCACTCAGGTTGATATAGAAGATTAGTTATTGCAGGAGCCAAAAGATTGTCTGATTTGCCCAGCAGTGAGAGGTGATTTGTCCCTTCAATGAAACAGCACAGTGTGCCCACTGTCAGAAATCAGCACATGAGAACTGTGGATCAAGTTCTCTCCATGAACTTAGTACCACTCTAATTTCTGGGGCCACAGCAAGATCAAGGCAGACACTCAAGATACTAATCAGGCTACTTTCTCATGTGTAGACAGACAAATTAATAAATAAGTATACACAGTGACTCTAAGTTCCCTGGGGTAAAACAAAATAGCACAGGGAAGAAGGTGAGGACAGAGGGGAGTTACCCGTCCTCCCTACTGAAGAATGTCTACGAAGTGTTGAAGTCTATGAACTTCTGGGGGTCAAAGATGAACCGTATCAATAAAAAGGAAATGGAAGAGAAGAAAAGGACAGGAACAGAAGGTAAAGAGAAGGGAGAAGAGAGAAGAGGGGAAAGAATGGGGAGAAGAGGAAGGAAAGGAGAGGACAGAAAGAAGAGAGAGGGAAGAGAGGAGGAAGGGAGAGGAATAAGAATGGGGAAGAAAAGGGAATAGAAGGGAGACTGCTGTTCTTTAACAATTTTTTCCCAATTGAAGCAGTTCATCTAGGAGAGAGACCCATTAAAACTCAGAAAAAAAGAGGCTGGAAGACATGGCTTAGTGGTTAAGAACACTGACTGCTGCGTTCTGTTCCTAGCACTCCCATGGCAGCTAATAACTGTTTGTAACTACAGTTGCATAAAATCCCAACACCCTCTTCTGGCCTCCATGGGCATGGCACACATGGGTGCAGTTGCATACACACAGGCAAAACATTCATACACATAACAACTAATTTTATTTTATTTTTTTTAACATATGTAATTTTCTTTTTTTAATTTTTTAAATTTATTTTATTTTATTTTATTTATTTCGGTATGTATATCAATGTACTGTCTGCATGCAGGTCTGTGCACCCGTGTCGTGCAATGCCGCGGAGGTCATAAGAGGGTCTCGGATTCCCCTGGAACTGGAGTTCTCCTGGAACTGGAGTTTCAGACGGCTCTCGGCCGCCATGTGGGTGCTGGGGATCGAACCCGGGTCCTCTGCAAGAGCGGTCGGCGCTCTTAACCACTAGGCCATCTCTCCAGCCCCAAATTTTTTTAATTTTATTTATTTTTGTATGTGTATGAATGTACTATCTGCATCTAGGTTTGTGCACCTGTGTCGTGCAATGCCACGGAGGTCAGAAGAGGGTCTCGGATTCCCCTGGAACTGGAGTTCTCCTGGAATTGGAGTTACAGACGGTTCTTAGCCGCCATGTGGGTGCTGGGGATCGAACCCGGGTCATCTGCAAGAGCAATCGGTGCTCTTAACTGCTAGGCTATCTCTCCAGCCCAGACAACTAATTTTAAAGATCCAGAAAATAACTCAAAGCTCAAGAAGTTCCTGAAACTTGTAAGATTTACAAGGCCCTCCCCAAGGCTACATGAGCAGTAAGGACTGCTGGGCGAAGAGACTCTGACCTGATAAGCTGCCTGAAAGTCATGCAGAAATCCCTAGTTGTCGCCTAGGTTGGTGTGGCCCTTTCAGTGATGTAGTTACCTTTGTGTCACTCCTACAAGTAATCTCAACAAAGTCACTGTTTTGCCAAGGTAGACTTTGGAGGAATGATTTCTTTGTTTTGTCAAGTGTCCTTCATCTGGTGTGAGTAGACGTTTGTTCAAATCTCCCCATGAAAAGCCATACAACAGAGGTAACAGAAGACAGAGAAGAGAAAGGAAAGAAAGATGAAGGGGGAGGGAAAGGAAGGGCAGAAGATCAGCAAAGACCTTGTAAGCCATACTAAATACTTGTACTTGATCTTCAAATCAATGTGCTGTCACTGGATTTGCTCAATCACAGTATGATAAGGAAAATTTCCATGGCAACTGGCTGGAAGGGGCTTTTCAGTAGAGCAAGAGTGGACAAGAGCAAACCATGGAGCAGCTGCCATGGTCATCTCTGCTGGAGAAAAGTCCTGGGACCCAGGGGTGCGTGTATCATAGGGGGCACATAGCCAACTCAGATGCCTGCTGAGGTTTCATCAATGGACTAGGGGATGACCCAATGTGAAGTTGGAACAGAGCCGGTGAGGACATGACTTACATTTTCCACGAGACAGCCAGTGGCTAGGGGAGGGAATTTCCCTGGGGGGAAAAAATCACAACGTGAAAGAGATTTCTAGGAGGCCATTTTAATTCAGATTGGAAAAACTGATTTTAAATTAATGGAATGTTTCAAGGCACATGACTGATGTGCCATTGGTTAGACCCATACTGAGAATACTCAATTAATGAGGGAAGAACAAACAATCCTCACCAACTTCGCATTGTACAGAGAGAATCTCATCTCCATTTCCTCCCACCTGACACGTGTTAGGTCATGGTCCCGCCGCATTGAGCTGCCACTGCCCAGAGAGACAAGATGTAGCAGCCTCAATGAAATCAGACCAAGACTGCCAACACACACACACACACACACACACACACACACACACACACACACACACACTGGCAGTCTATCCCTAGAAAAAGCTGATAGCCCCTTCTGTGATGGTTCCAGAACACACACCTAAGCAGGAAGGGGAAACCAAGTCAGCACCTTCCACCACTCCACTTGGAACTGAAAGATAAGCTTATGGCCTACCCAGTACCTACCTCACCCTCCATGCCCCTCACCCTCCAGGGTCCTCACCCTCCATGCCCCTCACCCTCCAGGGTCCTCACTCTCCATACTCCTCACCCTCCATGCCCCTCACCCTCCATGCCCCTCACTCTCCATACTCCTCACCCTCCATGCCCCTCACCCTCCATGCCCCTCACCCTCCATGCCCCTCACCCTCCATGCCCCTCACCCTCCATGCCCCTCACTCTCCATGCCCCTCACTCTCCATGCCCCTCACTCTCCATACTCCTCACCCTCCATGCCCCTCCCTCTCCATGCCCCTCNGGGTGAGGGTAGGGAGGGTGAGGGGCATGGAGAGTGAGGGGCGGGGATGAGGGTGAGGGAGTAGGAGAGTGACGGGTATGGAGAGTGAGGAGCTGGAGGGTGTAGCGGCACTGGAGGTGAGGGGCTTGGAGGGTGGAGGGGCAGGAGGGTGAAAAGGCGGGGGTGAAGGAGATGGAGAGTGAGGACTGGAGGGGAGGGGGCATGGAGAGTGAGGTGGTATGGGGAAGGCTGAAGAGGGGCGATGGAAGGTGAGGGGCATGGGGGTGGGGGCATGAGGGTGAGGGCAGGAGAGGTGAGGGCTTGAGGGTGGAGGGGCCATGGAGGGTGAGGAGTATGGAGAGTGAGGGCATGAGGGTGAGGGGTCTGGAGAGTGAGGGTTGGAGGGGAGGGGCATGGAGGGGGGGGGCATAGGAGGTGAGGGGCTGGAGGGAGGGGCATGGAAGGGCTAGGGAGGTCGGGCGTTCGGGGAACTGGGTGAGGGATGATGGGTGGAGGGGGGGCTATGGAGGGAGGATTAGGGAGGAGTATGGAGAGTGACGGGCATGGGAGGTGAGGGTATGGAGAGTGAGCGGGTATGAGGTGACGGGGCCAGGGGTGGGGCGGGCTGGGCTAGACGTGGAGGAGCTAAGGCGGTTCTGGAGGATGAGAGGGCACTGGGCTGCGGTGAGGAGTAGCGGCTGGGGGGTGAGGAGGACATGGAGAGCTGAGAGGGTGGGCATGGAAGGGTGCAGGGCATGGAGAGGTGAGGGGCATGGAGGGTGAGGGTGATGGGGAGGGGTGAGGGTGAGGCTATGGAGGGGAGGGGTAATGGGAGGGATGATGGTGGGGGGTATGGAGGGTGAGGGGTATGGAGGGTGAGGGGTATGGAGAGTGAGGGGCATGGGAGGGTGAGGGTATGGAGGGTGAGAGGGCATGAGATGGTGAGGGGCATGGAGTGAGGGGCATGGAGGGTGAGGGGTATGGAGGGTGAGGGGTATGGAGGGTGAGGGGATGGAGAGTGAGGGGTATGGAGGAGTGAGGGGTATGGAGAGTGAGGGGCATGGAGAGTGCACACACACACACACACACACACACACACACACACACACACACTGGCAGTCTATCCCTAGAAAAAGCTGATAGCCCCTTCTGTGATGGTTCCAGAACACACACCTAAGCAGGAAGGGGAAACCAAGTCAGCACCTTCCACCACTCCACTTGGAACTGAAAGATAAGCTTATGGCCTACCCAGTACCTACCTCACCCTCCATGCCCCTCACCCTCCAGGGTCCTCACCCTCCATGCCCCTCACCCTCCATGCCCCTCACTCTCCATACTCCTCACCCTCCATGCCCCTCACCCTCCATGCCCCTCACTCTCCATACCCCTCACTCTCCATGCCCCTCACCCTCCATGCCCCTCACCTTCCATGCCCCTCACTCTCCATGCCCTTTACCCTCCATACCCCTCACTCTCCATGCCCCTCACCCTCCATGCCCCTCACTCTCCATACTCCTCACCCTCCATGCCCTTTACCCTCCATGCCCCTCACCCTCCAAGCCCCTCACCCTCCATGCCCCTCACCCTCCAGGCTCCTCACTCTCCATACCCGTCACTCTCCATACTCCTCACCCTCAATGCCCCTCACTCTCCATGCCCCTCACCCTCCATGCCCTTTAGCTTGTAGACTAGTTCAGACTAACTCACACTGTGTGGGACTTTCCATCTTCACACCCAGAAATCCTGTAAAAGTCAGGAATTCAATTTGTTCTCTGGATCCCCAAGAGGGCACTGCAGGGTCGGTCTCTCCCTGCAGGAGCCCCGTCGTGCTCTGCATGGTGGCTATGCCTCCCACTCTCCCAATTCAGCCTGCCTCTCCTCACGAAGCTCTTCTCCAGAGTTGGTTTTTACAGTTCTATACTGTAAATACATGACGTCCACCCCTCGTTTTCCACCTCTAACTCTCCCCTTGCTCCCCCATTCTCAGTTTCATGACAGCTTCTTTGATTATTGTTCCATATACATATAAAAATCTACTGGGTCCATTTACTGGTACATGTGTGTACATGTATTTAGGGCTGACCATTTAGGAGTAGATAACCTATCAGGGAGCTTGTCCCTGGAGAAAATTGATTCTCTCTTTCTCTCAGCAGTCATTGATTGCTTGTAGCACTCCATCGAGAGATGAAATTTTCCCCATTCACGCTGGCATGTCGCTTGGTGTTGTCATTGTCCAGGTCTTGTTAAGCTACCACATTGTTGACATTTCATGGGTGCAGCCTCCCTGACATGCCTAGAAGACCTTATCTAGCAGGAGAAATCCAGGTCCTCTGGCTCTTACCATCTTTCCGCCCTGTCTTCTGGGACATTCCATGAGACTTAGGTATGGAGGTTGCATTGTAGCTGTATCTAATGGGGTTTGGCACCCCCGTGGTTGTTCAGTCTCTTCCTTTTTATTGGTTGTGGAACTTTGTGATAGTCTTTATCTGTTACAAAAAGAAGCTTCATTTTGAGTATTTTGACTTTTGATTATGATATGGCATGGGGAATTTCTTTTCTGATATTGTCTATTTGGTGTTCTATGTGCTTCTTGTATTTGTATGGCTGTGTCTTTTTTCAATTTGGGAAAATTTTCTTCTGTAACCATTATCCTGGGGTTCTTCTCCTTCCTCTATACCTGTGATGTGGAGGTTTGTTCTCTTCATGGTGTCCCACACTTCCTGGTTATTCTACTCTTGTGTTTCTTTTTTAATTTTCATAGTCTTTGCTTGAGTGCTTCAGTTCTTCCATGTTATCTTCTATGGTTGGTAATTCTATTTTCTACTTCATCTATTCTGTTACTGAGGCTTTCCCTTGCCCTTTCCTGGATGTGTGTTCGATTTCCTTTTTCATTTCCACCTGAGATTCATTTAGTATTTCCATTTCCTTCCGGAGTTGACCATTCTTCCCTTTTAGTTTTTCAGTTTCCTTTTTCATTTCAGCCTGAGATTTTTTTCAGCATTTCCATTTCCTTCCAGAGTTGGTCATTCTCTCCCTTAGGTCATTGATTTATTTGAGTACATCTATGATTGAGTGAAGAGAAAACCCACAGAGTGTGAGGAAACCTTCACCAGTGATAAAGCTGATACAGAATTAACATCCAGAGTGTATAAACTACTCAAAAAAAAAGGAGAAAGAAAAAAATGATCCAGTCAAAAGATAAAGAGATGAACAGAGACTTCACAAGTGAAGAAGTAAAGATGGCTGAGAAACACCTTAAAAAGTGTTCAACATCACTAATAATTAAGGAAATGCAAATGAAAACCACCTTAAGATTTCATCTTACTCCTGTAAGACTAGCCATTATCCAGAACACAAAGGATACGAAATGCTGAAGAGGTTGTGGGGAAAAGGAAACATTCATCCACTGCTGGTGGGAATGCAAGCCTGTATAACCCCTATGGAAAGCAGTGTGGAGGACTCTTTGGAAACTGAAAATGAGCCTACCATCTGACCCAGTCATGCCACTCCTGAGTATATACCCACAAGACTCATCCTATCACAGAGATACATGCACATCTATGTTTATTGCAGCTCTCTTCACAATAGCAAAGTGCTGGAAGCAACCCAAGTGTCCCTCAACCAATGAATGGATAGAGAAACATACAACCCCTCACTCCCCGCTGGAAGGTGGGGCTGTGGGAGTTTAGGCACAACAGCCTGCAAATTGGTTTTACATGAAGGATGCTTGTACTCATGGATTATCACTTATAGCTAAAAAATGGAAAAAAAAACTGAGAGAAATATGCAGGACAGTCATGGCAGAATGCATGATCTCGGTTGGGGTGGGGGTGGGGGGGAAGGGAAAGGGAAATATGCCTGAACTGAATTGGAAAATGATGTATGAAATGCACAAAGCATAAATTAAAAAATGTTAAAAAAAAAAAAAAGAGAAAACATGGTATATCTACACAATGGAATTCTACGCAGCAGTAAAGAAAGATGATATGAACTTTGCAGGTAAATGGATGGAACTAGAAGATATTATGTTAAGCGAAGTATCATAGTCCCAGAAAAACAAACGAAAAATGGTATCCCTCATTTGTGGATGCTAGCACCAAATCTCTAGTTTAAAGGCAATCTGAGCAGAGTTAATGTTATATTTCTTTTTATCTGAAGGTAACTGTGCTGTTATAATGTGAATCCCTTGAATGGCTCTAGAATTAACTTACCACTTATTTTCAGACTTCGTAATGGTGGTATAGGGGTGGAGGGTATGTATTCATATTTTAGAGTAATATAAAATTAAAAGGAAAAATGTGAAGTCCTAAACATATTTTGGAATTAACATACAATTTATTTTCAGAGGCCATAATTTTGGTATATATGTGACATGTATATATAGGCATATTTGGGGGCAATACAAATGGGAGAGAACAACAATGACAAAAGGACTGGGTCAAAGAACTGACTGAAACAGTTAACTTCTGCCCAAACAATAAAACTCTGCAGAAAAAAAAAATCTTTGGAAAGACTGAGAGAAAGATGCAAGATATGCATGGCAGAATGCATGATCTGGGGTGGGGCAGGAGACATGGAAAAGGGAATGTGTCTAAATTGTACTGAAAATGATGTATGAACTACACAAAACAGCAATAAAAATATTTTATTAAAAAAGGAGCTTCTGGGGCTGGAGAGATGACCTAGCGGTTAAGAATACTGACTGCTCTTGCAGAGGACCCAGGATCGATCCCCAGCACCCACATGGCGGTTGAGAACCGTCTTTAACTCCATTCCAGGGGAATCTGACACCCTCTTCTGACCTCTGCGGCACTGCACAACACAGGTGCACAGACCTACATGCAGACAGTACATTCATACAGATAAAAAATAAATAAAAAATAAAAAAATAAAAAAGAAGCTTCTTTGATGAGCAGTGAGAGCTACACTTTTCTGTGAATATAAGAAAATGTAATTACCACTGAGTAGTACTCCACTGTGTGGATGTACCACATTTTGTCATCCACTCATCTGTTGAGGGGCCTTTGGGTTGGTTCCAGCTCTTCGCTATTGTGAAGAGAGATGCAATAAACATAGATGTGCACGTATCTTTAGACAAGAAAAGTTTCTTACCATACGCTAACTATGGAATAATATTTCCAGGCAAGCATGTCATATGCCACTCATCAAAAAAGCTACTCTATGAAAAAGATAGAGGCCGTTTCAGAATCCAACAACTTGTCATATACAGACAATAGACATCTGAAAAATGCCCATTCCTAGGAGACACAGCTACAATTGAACCTCTCCACACAGAATGGGAGGCAGAAAGAAAATGAGCATACCCCTCGGTCCTCACCGGGAACGCTTCTGTACACAGCAGAGTGTGATGCAGACAGGGGGCCACAACTAGTCAGCCTCCAAAGAATGGGAGTCCCCAGAGTGTGTATCCTTAATGGGGCCCCTATATTAAACCTCACCTACCCACAGCTCAGTGATCATTGTGTAAGAGGAAGTGGAAAGATTGTGAGAGCCAGGGCCGCTGCAGAGCCAGGGCCGCTGCAGAGCCAAAGCCACTGCAGAGCCAGGGCCACTGCAGAGCCAGGGCCAGTGCATTAACGTAAAGAAGCAGTGACTTCTGATCGACCATAAGCTTTCACATATAGACCTGTGGTAATGTAGGCATCAGACATGGGACCCATGCCAACTGGGACAAGGTCTCAAAGTGGAGCAAGAGAAAAATGTGTGGAAGACTGACCGTGGACTGAGAACTGCAAGAGACTGAGTACTTTTGCATAAGAAGAGTATGCCTTGCCTAGGATTCCTAGTTATGTTGACTACACCCCAGTGGATCTATTTGCACAGAAGGGTATCTGTGTTTAGGAGCTCTCTCTCAGGCAAACCCACTACCATCCAGGGCTATGAGAAAAGCACACATCTGGAAAGTGGGAAGAGCCCTTTATGGGGGGGGGGGAGATGGTGACACGTTGGACTCTGGCCATTTAAGTCAGGTCAGGGGCTGGTGATTTTTGTGGGCAAACGAAAGCTCCAGACCAGAAAAGAAGGAAAGGTCCTTCTGGTCTATGCCACCTTGGCTTCTCTCCCTGAGCCCCAACCTCACATCCCAGACTCTTAGGTTATACGGGGGTGACAATTCTGCTCTGGCTTCTTCCTGCTGAGCTGGGACATGAAGGGAGAGAGAATTGGGAGTAGGCAGGGCTGTGGGCACAGGGATGTAGGGACCACTCTGGTGTGTTCCTGGATGTGTTTCTGAAAGAAGCAGAGGAGACCATGTGCTAAGATCAGAAGGAGTCTCCTGGTTGAGTTTGGAGAGGTTCCTCTTACTGTTAGATGGTCTTGGTTGGAGGACAATGTGGGCTTTCCAGTTTCACCTATCCAGGTATCCAAAGCATGGACATGCCAGCAGTATGTGGAATCTGGCACAGCATCACCTGGTCAGATGAAGACTGAGACAATAACAAGACAAAGGGCAACTGGGCAGGGGTGTCACAGAGTCTGGTACCTGTGGCAGCATGGGGAGCAGAGGAAGGGTGAAAGTACAGAGGGTGAAGGCTGTCATACCCGACCATTCGGATCTGTCACTCAGGGTCTCTGGAAAACCTGAGAATAGTGGGTCCCAGCTGTTTGGTGGACCATCCATCCTGGGTTGAGGGTCTCTTAAATCTGTACAAATGGTTAAGGATGATGATATTGGGTCCAGTCCACCTGGGATCAAGAGACTTAGGAGATAAAGTTGTTTGGGTTTTTTTTTGGGGGGGTGGATAAAGTTTTAAGGAGAACACTGGTTGGAGAGAGGGCAGATTGGTGGTTGTGAACTCCACTGAGGTAGTAATATGTGAGGTTGCACAGAGGGGATTAGAGAAATGACAAAGGACGTCTGAAAGCCTATGCGGAGAATACACAGGAGTGGGCTGGAGAAGGGTTAAGTTTGTGAGCTTCCCAGGTGAGTTCACTGTTGCCAGTCCCCTCAAACATGGCTGCCATCTGCAGATAGTGGGGTCAAGCTGTTTGGAGAAAAATGCTACTTCCACTATGAGAGCTCAATGGGTTTGCCTACGCTTTCTGTCTGTAAAGAGGTGGAAAGGTCATGAAGAGTCTGGGAGAGCCAGAGTAGGTGCAGCCAGGAGGGCGTCCTAAGGAGAGAGAAGTGGACGATGGTGGGGTAGAGCCAAAGTAGGTGCAGTCAGGAGGGCATCCTAAGGAGAGAGAAGAGGATGATGGTGGGATAGAGCCAAAGTAGGTGCAGTCAGGAGGGCGTCCTAAGGAGAGAGAAGAGGACTATGGTGGGATAGAGCCAAAGCAGGTGCGGTCAGGAGGGCGTCCACAGGAGAAAGAAGTGGATAACGGTGGGATAGAGCCAAAGTAGGTGCAGTCAGGAGGGCGTCCTAAGGAGAGAGAAGAGGACTGTGGTGGGATAAAGCCAAAGTAGGTGCAGCCAGGAGGGCATCCTAAGGAGAAAGAAGTGGATAATGGTGGGATAGAGCCAAAGTAGGTGCAGTCAGGAGGGCGTCCTAAGGAGAGAGAAGTGGATGATGGTGGGATAGAGCCAAAGTAGGTGCAGTCAGGAGGGCGTCCTAAGGAAAGAGAAGTGGATGATGGTGGGTTAGAGCCAAAGTAGGAGCAGTCAGGAGGGCATCCTAAGGAGAGAGAAGTGGACCATGGTGGGATAGAGCCAAAGTAGGTGCAGTCAGGAGGGTGTCCTAAGGAGAGAGAAGTGGATGATGGTGGGATAGAGCCAAAGTAGGAGAAGTCAGGAGGGCGTCCTAAGGAGAGAGAAGTGGATGATGGCGGGATAGAGCCAAAGTAGGTGCAGTCAGGAGGGCATTCCTAAGGAGAGAGAATAGGATGATGGTGGGATAGGGCCAAAACAGGTGCAGTCAGGAGGGATCCTAAGGAGAGAGAATAGGATGACGGTGGGATAGAGCCAAAACAGGTGCAGTCAGGAGGGCATCCTAAGGAAAGAGAAGAGGATGACGGTGGGATAGAGCCAAGGTAGGTGCAGTCAGGAGGGCATCCTAAGGAGAGAGAAGTGGATGATGGTGGGATAGAGCCAAAGTAGGTGCAGTAAGGAGGGCGCCCTAAGGGGAGAGAAGTGGACAATGGTGGGATAGAGCCAAAACAGGTCCAGTCAGGAGGGATCCTAAGGAGAGAGAATAGGATGACGGTGGGATAGAGCCAAAGTAGGTGCAGTCAGGAGGGCATCCTAAGGAGAGAGAAGTGGATGATGGTGATAGAGCCAAAGGTGCAGTCAGAGGAGGGTCCTAAGGAGAGAGAATGGATGATGGTGGGATAGAGACAAACAGGTGCAGTCAGGAGGGATCCTAAGGAGAGAGGTGGATGAGGTGGGATAGAGCCAAAGTAAGGTGCAGTCAGGAGGCATCCTAAGAGAGAGAAGTGGATGATGGTGGGATAGAGCCAAAGTAGGTGCAGTCAGGAGGGTCCTAAGGAGAGAATGGATGATGGTGGGATAGAGCCAAAGGTGCAGTCAGGGGCTCCTAAGGGGAGAGAGAGTGGATGATGGTGGGATAGAGCCAAAACAGGTGCAGTCAGGAGGGATCCTAAGGAGAGAGAATAGGATGACAGTGGGATAGAGCCAAAGTAGGTGCAGTCAGGAGGGCGTCCTAAGGGGAGAGAAGTGGACGATGGTGGGATAGAGCCAAAACAGGTGCAGCCAGGAGGGCATCCTAAGGAGAGAGAAGTGGATGATGGTGGGATAGGGCCAAAGTAGGCGCAGTCAGTAGGGCATCCTAAGGGGAGAGAAGTGGACGATGGTGGGATAGAGCCAAAGTAGATGCAGTCAGGAGGGTGTCCTAAGAAGACAGAAGTGGACGATGGTGGGATAGAGCCAAAGCAGGTGCAGTCAGGATGGCATCCTAAGGAGAGAGAAGAGGATGATGGTGGAATAGAGCCAAAACAGGTGCAGTCAGGAGGGATCCTAAGGAGAGAGAATAGGATGACGGTGGGATAGAGCCAAAGTAGGTGCAGTCAGGATGGCGTCCTAAGGAGAGAGAAGAGGACCATGGTGGCATAGAGCCAAAGTAGGTGCAGTCAGGAGGTCGTCCAAAGGAGAGAGAAGTGGACAATGGTGGGATAGAGCCAAAGTAGGTGCAGCCAGGATGGCGTCCTAAAGAGAGAGAAGAGGATGATGGTGGGATAGAGCCAAAGTAGGTGCAGTCAGGAGGGCGTCCTAAGGAGAGAGAAGTGGATGATGGTGGGATAGAGTCAAAGTAGGGGCAGTCAGGAAGGCATCCTAAGGGGAGAGAAGTGGACGATGGTGGGATAGAGCCAAAGTAGGTGCAGTCAGGAGGGCATCCTAAGGAGAGAGAATAGGATGATGGTGGGATAGAGCCAAAGTAGGGGCAGCCAAGAGGGCATCCAAAGGAGAGAGAAGTGGACGATGGTGGGATAGAGCCAAAGTAGATGCAGCCAGGAGGGCATCCTAAGGAGAGAGACGTGGACGATGGTGGGATAGAGCCAAAGCAGGTGCAGTCAGGAGGGCATCCTAAGGAGAGAGAAGTGGATGATGGTGGGATAGAGCCAAACTCGGTGCAATCAGGAGGGCGTTCCTAAGGAGAGAGAAGTGGACGATGGTGGAATAGAGCCAAAACAGGTGCAGCCAGGAGGGCATCCTAAGGAGAAGTAGGGACAGTCAGTAGGGCATCCTAAGGAGAGAGAAGAGGATGACGGTGGGATAGAGCCAAAACAGGTGCAGTCAGGAGGGCATCCTAAGGAGAAGTAGGGACACTCAGTAGGGCATCTTAAGGAGAAGTAGGGGCAGTCAGGAGGGTGTCCTAAGGAGAAGTAGGGGCAGTCAGGAGGCCATCCTAAGGAGAGAGAAGTGGATGATGGTGGGATAGAGCCAAATTAGGGGCAGCCTGGAGGGCATCCTAAGGAAAGAGAAGAGGAAGATTGTGGGATGAGAGAGAGGCCCCGTGGGGGTCTCCTTAGCTGCCTGGTACAAGGGTTTAGCTGTAACAGCAAAATTAGGGATCCAGTGATGGAAGAAGCCCACCAATCATAGAAAAGAGAAGATATGGTCTGCTGTCTCTGGAGGCTGTAGGTCTCATATGGCGTTGACTCGATCTGACCTGAGAGTACTGGAAGGGTACATTAGGTTGCAGACCTGGTTTTTGGGTCCTTCCACCTGAAGGCAAAAGGAAGGATGAAAGGTACAGTAAAGAAGGCCAGAAGAGTGAAATGGGAGGCTGAAGTTTTAAGGAGAACACTGTCCCCTGGTGTTAGAGAGGGCGGGTCAGTGGTTGTGAACTCCACTGAGGAAGGAATATGTGAGGGTACAGGGAGGGGAAGAGAAGAATGACAAAGGAGGTCTGAAAGCCTATGCTTTAGACCTCCACCCTAACCCCTAACCTACAGGTTAGGGCTTAAGGCAGAGGTCCTGAACTAGATGGGAGGTGCCAGAGGGCTTATGAACTAGAAGAATGGGGGTGTTGCAGGGTTAATTAGTGGAGATAGGAGGCGGGTAATGGCAGGCTTGGGCCCATGGCAGTGGGTTTCAGAAATAGGAAACTGAAGCCTGGAAGGAAAAGAGGTGGAGTGCTTGAGTAGTATCAGGGCTGGTGGGTGGTGGGAGGTGATTACTAGAGTGGAAATGTCCCAGACCTGAGGGTTGACAGGATCAGGTAGGGTAGGGTCTGGACAACCCAGGGTGGGAGAAAACTAAGGATGTGGCCCAGAAGGGGAACTGGACAGACAGACATTACTAAAAAGTAATAGGTGAAAAAATGACCAGCAAAGACACAGGGGAGAGGTAGAATCCTTCTTGAGAAAGAAGAGGTCCCATCCACTCCTGTGACAGAAATTGATGAGGGAACTGTAGGGCCAGAGTGTGAGGTCAGTACAGAAAGGTAGCCCAGCTGTCTAACAGGAAGGAGATGGACTTACCCACTACCTGGAGCATTAGCCTGGGCTCAACAAGGGTCAATGGGGTCTCCAAATCTGGCCACCATTAGTCCTCTGCCAGGCAAAGACTCAGAGGCTGGAAGGGATTGGGGTGCCTGGGATAGTAGGGCTGGACCTCTGTGGCAAGGCACAGAGGATGAGCCCATACCCAGTCACTCATAATTCCAAGGGCCAGGTTGCCAGCAGAGAGGACATGGCATAGTGGGTGGCCTGGGGTTTGGGCAGGTTTTAGCCCAGTGACCTCCTTGGCCACGCTTGAAGCAGGCTCCTGGTGGAATGGACTTAGGCTGGCCCCCTGCAGGATGGGACTTGATGGAGCCCTGGGTGTCCCTCGGCAGGAATGCCGTTGGTCTCAGGGCAGCTACCAGGGCTTGGGCACTTCTAGGAAAGGGTGTGCTTTTCTTAGAATCTAATTTTACCGAGAGGTCAGTCTGTTATAGATGTATAACATGTAAGACTATGCACAAGTGTTTAAGTAACCCCAAAGTTGAAAAATCACTAGAGGAAAAGGTAACAGTAATCTGTGTATGTTCCCTTGCAGAGGAAATTTTGTTGCTGTAATCTGAACTAGATAGCATGGACCACTAGTGGGCCATCTGGAGTCCATCACATCAGTTACCTTTAATCCTGACCACCAGTTGACCACCACTGTCTTTATACCATGTCATGACCTTGAACTAGCCCACTTTTTGTTCTTTATATGATATCTTTGGAGACTTATTCGTCAGTCTCTCCTGGAACAAACTCTCTGCTAACTCCATGATTAGACTTGCTGGATCCATACAGAATAAAGACACTGCTTCCTTTAGGTCAACTACATTTTTCTTGGGCCTCCAGATGGTACTTTTATGAGACTTGTATCTGGCCTCTGTTGGAAAAGTATACTTGTAAAAAAAAAAAAAAAAAGTATACTTATGTATAAAATCACCTGCTTCTAAGGTCACTACTAATAGCAAACCACAGGAAACTGGACCACAAAGAGCCTTCTGGGCCTAGGATCTTTCAGCTGGGTGACCTAGTTTCAAAGGAGGCTGGCATGATGGACAATCAGAAGAAACTTTCCTCTTCCTATCATGTCCTTTCCCTTTGTGGCCCCTGATGGACACTAATACAGTCCCCACAGGAAGAACAGATGAAGAACCTCATCTCTGCACCTTCTGTCCCCTCACATCCATCCCCACAAGTGGTCTTATCCTTTGGAGATGGACAAGACCCCTCCCTCTGATCCCCTACTGTTAACTGAGTCACTAGGGTCAGAGTCTGGGCTCAGACAGCTCTAAGTGAGTCTCAGCCCCTCGTCCTCAATAGTCAATGACACAAACCAGTAACAATGAAAAGCAGAGAAAGGAAATAAATTCAGTGTGGCCACACTGGGAAGAAGAACAAAGATGGCCAATGATCCCTCACACCAAGACCATCTTCAGTGTCCTGACATGAAGTTTAGGATTAAACAGAAGGCAGCATGCATGGCCAAGACGTCCTGATCAAGATGTGATCTCATCACTGACCCGTTATTATCTGGGGATCAGTCTCTTCTGCAAGATGTGCTGACAAGTTACTGTTTGAAATCTCTTTCCAGGAGACAAGTTCTATCTCTGGCTGGCAACAAGCTCCCAAATAATTGCATCTCAGAGCATATGATTCCTAGGAAAATTCTTATTTCTTAGTGATCATTCTTTCAATCATAGCCAAAAGAGAGCATAAACAGAGGGGTGAAAGTATCTCTTTAGAATATCTTCATTCTGTCAAGACAATTACAATGTCCTTCTCCAGTATCCCTGTAGAAGGTGGATGTGTGAAGAAGAGAGGGGGCCCAGCAATCCTTGAAGCCTGCTCTGCTTTCAGAGTCTAGTACTATGGAGACACTAGAGTGCCTGCCTCCCGTATACTGTAGCACATGCCGTGTTCTCTGTTGAGGTTAAGTTGTCCCTGCTATAAAAATGATTAGTTAAATGGATGTCAGCAGTACAAAATGGAAGGAGCCATGAGTATGGACAGCTGAAAATGGTTTTCACAAGTTATTTCCATCAGTGTTGCAAATGAATTTCCAGAATGATGTCAGTGCCTCCATGTTGTCTTAGAAATTAAAAGCAGCATTAACTGCTACTGCAAGTTTTCATGCTACCCCAGAGCTGCGCCACCCACAAGAGGGCCCTGGAGCCTAAGCAAGGCTCAGGGCCCTTCAAGGCTCACAGCACCTGTGGAAAGAGCCAAATCACAGCTGGGGCAGCCGCACAAGCAGAGCTATGTGGGCAGAGCAGAGGCCAGAGGGATAATGAGGACCCTTCCACCTGCTTCTCTGGAAACTTCCCTCGGGTGATCACCGTGCATCTAGCAAAGCAGTGAATGAGAAGAACTGAGCCCAGCACCAGCCTCCCTCGGGCCAACTCCATTTTAACTCATAGCTACTCCTATGGCACTGGGGATTAGGAAATGAGTGTGATTGTCCTTTAATTGGTCTTTGTGCTAAATCAATGGTGAACTGCTGGCGAGCCTGCTGGAGGAAAATTGAGCTTATTTTTACTGAGATGAAATGGTCCTTTTCATTCTTTTGTGGAAGAGAGAAAAAAGAAATGAGAAATATTTCAACTGGAGCAGCAAGAATAAAAGAAGTAAGAGACAGGGGGTAAATGTTTTGCATCTGTTTTGAATGCAATCTTTTATTAGAACCACTTTTAAATATGAATTATTATTTAAGTTATAACTGGAAAAGAGTTGTCAATGGCAAAATTACTGTTTCAGTCATTGCTAAGAAGACATTATTTGAGTTAGCAATGTTTAAACTAATTTTGTCTTTGAGTGTCCTTGGTGTGGCTCTACATAGCAGAGTGCTCCCACACTGGACTAAAGAAACTGAGGGTCTCCCTTGGAGGAAAGGAGCACATACTTTTCAGAATCCAGTAGCACAATACAGTACCAGCGAAATATTAGTGAAGACAGATTTGCTGAGAATGGGCCAAAAGTCTCACTGCTAAGGCCAAGCTGATGGGGTGGGGCTGGGGATAATGCAGTGCTCGCTTAGCATGCATGGAGCCCTGGGTTCCACCTCCAGTGCTACATAAACCTGGCAAGGTACCACATACATGTAATTCCACATGAGGGAGGTAGAGGCAGGAATATCAGAAGTTCAAGGTCATCCTCATATACACAGTGAGTTTCAGGTCATCTGGGAATGCATGAGATCCAGTCTCAAAAATATGGACATAGGGAAGGCAGGGAGAGGGACAGAGAACAGAGTGCTCTGACCTCTTCTTTCAGGGAAGGAAATAAAGTCTTTGTATTCTAAGGTAGAATCTTGAGAGGCAAAAACGTTTTTTATATCATCCCCACCCATCCCACCTCTCCCTCTTCCTGCTTTCCTCAGATTCTGCACAGAAGACACAAGGAAAAATGTCTGGCTGAACTTCCTAGAAACTTTCTGCCCCTAGAACAGTGAAACATTCTCTGGCCAAAAAGAGCAAGACTCAGGAGGTGATAAAGTCTTTTTGTACTTTATCCTCCATGGTCTCATGGTCAGGCAAATACATAGTAAATTCTGAGCTTGAAAAACACTCACTCTTTAAGCCTGGACTTCTCTACAGGAGTGTGAGCCTCTACTACCTATTTAGGAATATTTGTTGGGAAGCTTCCAGTTGCTATGCACATGAGCCTCTTAACAGATGAAGACCCAGAAAGAAAAGACCCAGAAAGGAAACTAAATAGCCAGGGCAACACAGCAAACTACTAGTCTAGCCAGTGTTACTGTCCTGGCACAAGTGAAGATCTACCTTGAGTTTTCATGTGTGTATATATTGCATGGTAAGTGTATCCCCACTCATACAAGAAGATACTTTAAAGAGAGACACTTATTTTCCTCCCCTTGACAATCAGACAATTGAGACAATGATCCCCAAAGAATGTTATTTCCTGGGGAGTCTCTTACAGGAAAAAGGAAAAGTCTGAAGCATGGTGGTAGCCAGAGGAGGAAGCTGCCTTTTAGAGATTTCACACAGTTCTGACAACTTGTCAGACCACCTCACAGGGGAGACCGGAGTGGACCATCATGATGGGTGGGACCACACCTAGACCAGGACTGATTAGCTACAAAACCTCTTACTCTATTTAAACCTAAACCTTATGTCAGGACCCCAAAGATAGGATCACAAGACCTCTTCATTTGTTCCTCCTCCCAATGTGGCCACATTAAATAAATCTCCTTTCTCTGTTATTCACTATCACTGTTTTGTTTGATTGGCTTATTGAGGGTAAGTGGATGAATCATAGTAGTTAGGCCTGCCAGGGCCCAGTCTCTAACCCATGAATCTAGTAACACCTGGACCAGAGATGCTCTTGAGACTGAATCTTAATAATCTACTCCCTGGGAAAGAGTATGCTTGAGAAGCAGGAACTATGCAAAAAGAAATCACTTTTTTCATTGTCTTTTATATTGGTACATATTGAAACTGAATCTTAGATATAATCATTTAAATAAAATAATACTAAATTTACTTTCATTGGTTTGTTTTCTTTTTATGACGACTAGTGAACCTAAAAGAGAATGTGGATTGCCTTGTATTTACCCTGGATGATGTAGAATTATCCCATACTGTCTTTCTTGTGTTGCACAATTCAAACAGGGAAAGTGGATTAGAAAAACTCTTAAGTAATTTTCACGCATTACACTGCCTTTACAATTTGCAAAAGAACACATTCACAGAATTCTTATTATAGCACTTTGTGATCTTTCTATTTCATTATTAGTTACTGTGACTCTCTTACTCTGCCCAGTTTATAAACAAAGCATCACAGGTATGTAAGGTATATGAAAAACTATTTGGGATATGAGATCTCCTGAGACCAGCTGAAGCAAGCAGGTGCAGGTAGGTAGGTAGGAGCTGGGAGCTTCAGCAAGGCTGATTCTTGTTTGACTTAAACTAGTTAATCTGTTAATCCATTTGTCTTTGATTTAATTGGCTTTTGTGGCTGTGGGGTTGGAGTTATCCTCCCAGCTGGTATAAAAGGATAAAAGGTAGGGTTGTGTGAGTCTTGAGATCTGAGATCTCCTGAGAAGGTACAGGGGCACGGGCTAAAGAGCACCCCCCCCTTCCAACTGGAATTATGAATACATCTGAAGGAGGCAAACAAAGCAAGCCTTCAACACAGTGATGAGGCATTTCAGACTCACATTGGAATACAGGCAAGGAGAAGCCCATATGCCAGGAACACGAAGAAGAGACAACACAGGAAAGGGGAAGGATAATCCTGCATCAAGCTCTACCAACCCTATGGAAGATTCCTACAGTGGGATCGCTCTGGGGATGCCCCAGGACACAGATATCAGAAACACAATTGGGAACATACTTAAAGAACTACAAGATTATAAGAGCAAATCAAAGAACTAAGAAAAGAGAATGAAGAACTCAGGAAGGACCTAGAGAGAGAGAATGACAAATTCTGGAAGGAAGTAGAAACACTGAGAAGATCCCATTCTGAAAAAGATAAGGAAACCAACCAGTGAAGGAAAGAGTTACAGGAAGAGATTGAGAAGCTCCAAAAGGAAGTAGAAATACTAGAGAAATCAGAAGAGGAAATGAAAAAGGAAATCAAACATCCGATCAAGAGGAAGGGAATGGAAAAAGCCTCAGAAGCAGAATGGAGGAAGCAGAACAAAGAATATCAGACCTGGAAGATAACACAGAACAACTAAAAACCTCAAGTAAAGATTATGAAAAATTTAAAAATACACAAAAGTGGAAAAACCAGGAACTGTGGGACACTATGAAAAGATCGAACCTCTGCATCATACGAATAGAGGAAGGAAAAAAAAAAGGAATAGAGGAAGGAGAAGAATCCCAAAAGAATCGTATTGATCAGATCTTCAACAGAATAATAGATGAAAACTTCCCCAAGCTAAAAAAATAAGACAAACCAACACAAATAGAAGAAGCACATAGAACTCCAAACAGACAATATCAGAAAAGAAATTCTCCACACCACATCATAGTTAAAATGCTAGACACCCAAAACAAAAACAACATCCTTAAAGCCACAAGAGAAAAACAAGTGACCTACAAGGGGAAAGCAATCAGAATTACAACTGACTTCTCAGTGCAAACTATGAAAGCAAGAAGAACGTGGAGCAAAGCATTCCGAGTGTTAAAGGACAATAGATGCCAACCCAGGTTACTATACCCAGCAAAAATGTCAATTATAATTGAAGGAGAGAGAAAAACCTTCCATGACATAAACAAGTTGAAAGAATACATGTCCAGAAAACCAAACCTTCAGAGAATACTTGAAGCAATTTAAAGGACAGAAGGAGTAACCATCCCCAGGCACCTAGAAAGAGAAATCAATAAAAGCATAACTGCAGAAGTAGAAACCTAAACCCAAACTGCAAATGGATAAGGCAAAAGGAAGCAACACAAACCTATCATTCATAACCTTAAATATTAATGGACTAAATTCCTCAATCAAAAGACATAGACTGGGAGATTGGATTAGGAAACAGAATCCATCGATATGCTGTCTACAAGAAACACATCTTACCTTCAGGGACCAAGCAAATGGTACCAAAAAGAAAGCAGGTGTTGCTATTTTAACATCAGACAAAATAGATTTCAAAGTAAAAGAAATCAGAAGAGAAAAAGAAGGCCATTACATTTTTATCAAAGGAAGAATTCACCAAGAAGATTTCACAATTATGAATATATATGCCCCAAACTCTGGTGCACCGAACTTTATAAAGACAATTCTCCAGGACCACTGGAGAATTGTCACACACTAACCCCAGTACACTCATAGTAGGGGACTTCAATACCCCACTGAGTACTTTGGACAGATCAACAGGACAAAGAATAAACAGAGAGCACCCAAATTCTCTCGTTTAAAGGCAACATATGAGAGAGTAAGTTATATTTTCTTTTTATTGAAGTAACTGTGCTGTTATACTGTGAATCCCTTGAATGGCTCTAGAATTAACTTACCACTTATTTTCAGACTTCGTAATGGTGGTATCGGGGTGGAGGGTATGTCTTCATATTTTAGACGAATATAAAATTTAAAGAAAAACTGTGAAGTCCTAACCATATTTGGAATTCAACATATACAATTTATTTTCAGAGGCCCTAATTTTGGTCATATATGTGACATGTATATATAGGCATTATTTGGGGGCAATCTAAATGGGAGAGAACACAATCGACAAAAAGGACTTTTTCCTCTCCTTTTCTTTGGTCAAAGAATGACTTGAAAAGTTAAAACTTCTGCCCAAACAATAAAACCTCTGCAGAAAACAAAAAAAATCTTTGGAAAGGGAACTGAGAGAAGGATGCAAGCCTATGCATGGCAGCATGCATTTGATCTGGGGTGGGCAGGAGAAATGGAAAGGGAATGTGTATAAACTGGACTGAAAGATGATTTAGTGAATCTACACCAAAACACCAATAAAAATCTTTTATTAAAAAAAAAAAAAAAAAAAAATTCTGGGGCTGGCGAGATGGACCTAGCGGTTAAGAATTACGACTGATCTTGCAGATGACCCAGGATCGATCCATCACCACCCACATGGCGGTTGAGACCCAGTCTTTAACTCCATTCCAGGGAATCTGGACCCCTCTTCTGACCTCTCGCGGCCACTTTGACACACCACTAAGGTGCCACCGACCGACATGCAGGCAGGACATGCATACACATAAAAAATAAAGTAAAAAAGAAAAAAATAAAAAAGATAGCTTCTTGATGAGCATGGGAGAGCGACACGTTGCGGGAACTATGAAGGTAAAAGGGAAGGACCACTGAGTAGTACGCCACGGCGTGGGGGGATGTACCACAGTTTGTCACCATATCTGTTGAGGGTCCCCCCTCCCCTCCCCCTTTGGGTTGGTTCCAACTTTTCTTTCGCTCTATTGTGAAGAATTGGAGAGATGGGCCATACACATAGATGTGCACGTATCTTTAGACAAGAAAAGTTTCTTACCATACGCTAACTATGGAATAATATTTCCAGGCAAGCATGTCATCTTGCCACTCATCAGAAAAGCTACTCTATGAAAAAGATAGAGGCCGTTTCAGAATCCAACAACTTGTCATATACAGACAATAGACATCTGAAAAATGCCATTCCTAGGAGACACAGCTACAATTGAACCTCTCCACACAGAATGGGAGGCAGAACGGAAAATGAGCATACCCCTCGGTCCTCACCGGGAACGCTTCTGTACACAGCAGAGTGTGATGCAGACAGGGGGCCACAACTGGTCAGCCTCCAAAGAATGGGAGTCCCCAGAGTGTGTATCCTTTCAATGCCCCTATATTCAACCTCCATCCCTCCCACAGCTCAGGCTCTTGCTGTAAGCGGAAGTGGAAAGATTGTGAGAGCCAGGGCCGCTGCAGAGCCAGGGCCGCTGCAGAGCCAAAGCCACTGCAGAGCCAGGGCCACTGCAGAGCCAGGGCCACTGCAGAGCCAGGGCCAGTGCATTAACGTAAAGAAGCAGTGACTTCTGATCGACCATAAGCTTTCACATATAGACCTGTGGTAATGTAGGCATCAGGCATGGGACCCCCATTTGCCAACTGGGACAAGGTCTCAAGTGGAGCAAGAGAAAAATGTGTGGAAGGCCTGATCGTGGACTAGGAACTGTAGGAGACTGATTACTGTTGGCTGAAGAAGATTATGCCTTGCCTAGGATTCCTATTTCTGTTGACTACAAACCCAGTGGATCTATTTGCCACCAGAAGGGCACTCTGTGTTTAGGGAGCTCTCTATCAGGCAAAACCCACTACCCATCCCGGGCCTTGAGAAAAGCACACATCTGGAAAGTGGGAAGAGCCCTTTATGGGGGGGGGGGGGAGATGGTGACACGTTGGACTCTGGCCATTTAAGTCAGGTCAGGGGCTGGTGATTTTTGTGGGCAAACTCAAGTTCCAGACTGAAAAAGAAGGAAAGGTCCTTCTTTCTGGTCTATGCCACCTTGGCTTCTCTCCCTGAGCCCCAACCTCACATCCCAGACTCTTAGGTTATACGGGGGTGACAATTCTGCTCTGGCTTCTTCCTGCTGAGCTGGGACATGAAAGGCGGAGAGGGGAGGGAGAGTTGGGAGTAGGCAGGGATGTGGGCACAGGGATGTAGGGACCACTCTGGTGTGTTCCTGGATGTGTTCCTGAAAGAAGCAGAGACCTGATGCTAAGATCAGAAGGAGTCTCCTGGTTGAGTTTGGAGAGGCTCCTCTTACTGTTGTATGGTCTTGGTTGGAGGACAATGTGGGCTTTCCAGTTTCACCTATCCAGGTATCCAAAGCTCTGACATTGCCAGCAGTATGTCGAACCTGGCAGAGCATCATCTGGTCAGATGAAGACTGAGACAATAACAGACAAAGGGCAACCAGGCAGGGGTGTCACAGAGTCTGGTACCTGTTGCAGCAGGGGGAGCAGAGGAAGGGTGAAAGTGCAGAGGGTGAAGGCTGTCATACCCGACCATTCGGATCTGTCACTCAGGGTCTCTGGAAAAACCTGAGACTAGTGGGTCCCAGCTGTTTGGTGGACCATCCATCCTGGGTTGAGGCTCTCTTGAGTCTGGACAAAAGATACCAGTGTGGCTGGCCTAGAGATGTGGGGTCCAGTCCACCTGGGCTCAAGAGACTTAGGAGATAAAGTTGTTTGGGTTTTTTAGGGGGGGTTTGTGGATAAAAGTTTTAAGGAGAACACTGGTTGGAGAGAGGGCAGATTGGTGGTTGTGAACTCCACTGAGGTAGTAATATGTGAGGTTGCACAGAGGGGATTAGAGAAATGACAAAGGACGTCTGAAAGCCTATGCGGAGAATACACAGGAGTGGGCTGGAGAAGGGTAACTCACTCCCCGGGGAGTTCAGCCACTACTTCTAGTGCCCTCAAACAGGGCTGCCATCCGCAGATAGTGGGGTCAAGCTGTTTGGAGAAAAATGCTACTTCCACTATGAGAGCTCAATGGGTTTGCCTACGCTTTCTGTCTGTAAAGAGGTAGAAAAGGCATGAAGAGTCTGGGAGGAGCCAGAGTAGGTCGCAGCCGGAAGGGGTCCTAAGGAGATGTAGAAGTGAGATGGTGGGGTAGAGCCAAAGTAGGTGCAGTCAGGAGGGCATCCAAAGGAGAAGAAGAGGACTGATGTGGGATAGAGCCAAAAGTGGTGCAGCCAGGAGGGATCCTACAGAGAGAGAGGTGGATGATGGTTGGATAGAGCCAAAGTATGGGCTGCCAGGATGGATACTAAGGAGAAAGAAGTGGATAATGGTGGGATAGAGCCAAAGTAGGTGCAGTCAGGAGGGGTCATAAGGAGAGAGAAGAGGAATGTGGTGGGATAAAGCCAAAGTAGGTCAGCCAGGAGGGCATCCTAAGGAGAAAGAAGTGGATAATGGTGGGATAGAGCCAAAGTAGGTGAGCAGGAGGGCGTCCTACGGAGAGAGAAGTGGCGTGGTTGGATAGAGCCAAAGTTTCGGTGCAGTAAGGAGGATGTACTAAGGAGGGAGAAGTGGATGATGGTGGGTTAGAGCCAAAGTAGGAGCGTCAGGAGGGCATCCTACGGAGAGAGGAAGTGGCCATGGTGGGATAGGGAGCAAAGTAGGTTTTGCAGTCAGGCGGGTGTCCTAAGGAGAGAGAAGTGGATGATGCTGGGATAGAGCCAACGTATGAGAAGGTCAGGCGGGGTCCTAAGGAGAGAGGAAGGGAGATGGCGGGATAAGCCAAAAGTAGGTTTCGTCAGGAGGGCGTTCCTAGGAGAGGGAATAGGATGATGGTGGGATCGGGCCAAAACAGGTGCCAGTTCAGGCGAGGGATCCTAAGGAAGATAGGGAATAGGATGACGTGATAGACCAAAAAAACAGGTGCAGTCAGGAGGGCATCCTAAGGAAAGAGAAGAGGATGACGGTGGGCTAGAGCCAAAGCAGGGGCAGACAGGAGGCATCCTAAGGAGAGAGAAGTGGATGATGGTGGGATCGAGCCAAACGGTGCAGTCAGGAGGGATCCTACGGAGAGAGAAAGGATGGGGGGGGGGGGGGTGGGGGGGGGGGGGGGGGGGGGGGACGGTGGGATAGAGCCAAGTAGTGCAGTCAGGAATGGGCATCCTAAGAGGACAAGTGGATGATGGTGGGATAAAGCCAAAGTAGGTGCAGCTAAGTAGGGATCCTACGGGGAGAGAAGTGGACGATGGTGGGATAGAGCCAAAACAGGTGCAGCCAGGGAGGGATCCTAAGGAGAGAGGAATGGACGATGGTGGGATAGAGCCAAGGTAGGGGCAGACAGGAGGGCCTCCTAAGGAGAGAGAAGCGATGATGGTGGGATAGAGCCCAAAACAGGTGCAGTCAGGAGGGCTCCTAAGGAGAGAGACATGGATTGATTGGTGGGATAGAGCCAAACAGGTGCAGTCGGATGGATCCTAAGGAGAGGAGAATAGGATGGACGGGGGATAGAGCAAAGTGGTGCGTCAGGAAGGCATCTAAGGAGAGCGAAGTGGATGATGGTGGGATAGAGCCAACGTAGGTGCATTCAGGCCGGCGTCCTAAGGAGAGAGAGGTGGATTATGGTGGGATAGAGCCAAAACAGGTGCAGTCAGGCGGGCATCCTAAGGAGAGAAGGGAGATGGTTTGGATAGAGCCAAAACCACGGGCAGTCAGGAGGGATCTAAGGCGAGGAATAGGATGACAGGGGATAGAGCCCAAGTAGGTGCAGTCAGGAGGCGTCCTAAGGTGAGAGAAGTGGACGATGGTGGGATAGCGCCTCAAAACAGGTGCCTCAGGAGGTCATCCTAAGGAGAGAGAAGTGGATGATGGTGGGATAGGGCCAAAGTAGGCGCAGTCAGTAGGGCCTCCTAAGGGGAGAGAAGTGGACGATGGTGGGATAGCGCCAAAATCGATGCAGTCAGGAGGGTGTCCTAAGGGGAGAGAAGTGGACGCTGGTGGGATAGAGCCAAAGCAGGTGCAGTCAGGATGGCATTCCTAAGGGGAGAGAAGAGGATGATGGTGGAATAGAGCCAAAACAGGTGCAGTCAGGAGGGATCCTAAGGAGAGAGAAGTGGACGAGGGTGGATAGAGCCAAAGTAGGTGCAGTCAGTATGGCTTCCTAAGGAGAGAGAAGAGGGACAGTTAGGAGGGCATCCCTAAGGACAGAGAAGAGGGCCAGCTAGGAGTGCGTCCCTAAGGAGAGAGAAGTGGACACTGGTGGGATAGAGCCAAAATGGTGCAGCCAGGATGGCGTCCTAAAGAGAGAGAAGAGGATGATGGTGGAATAGAGCCAACGTAGTGCAGTCAGGCATGGGTCTACGGAGAGAGAAGTGTATGGTTGTGGATAGGTTCAAAAGCAGGGGGAGTGGAGGGATCCTAAGGAGAGCGCAGTGGACGATGGTGGGATAGAAGCCAAAGAGGTGCGTCAGGGGCATCTAAGGAGAGAATAGGAGATGGTGGATAGGAGCCCAAGTGGGGCAGCCAAGAGGGCATCAAAGGCGAGAGAAGGGGACGATGGTGGGATAGAGCAAAGTAGTGCAGCCAGGAGGGCATCCAAGGAGGAGACGTGGACGATGGTGGGATAGAAGCCAAAGCAGGTCAGTCAGGAGGGGCATCCTAAGGAGCCCAGCCAGAGAGGTGGATGTTGGTGGGATAGAGCCAAACTCGGTGCAATCAGGAGGGCGTTCCTAAGGAGAGAGAAGTGGCCGAGGTGGAATAGAGCCAACACAGGGCCGCCAGGAGGGCATCCTAAGGAGACTTAGGGACAGTCAGTAGGGCATCCTAAGGAGAGGGAAGTAGACCATGGTGGGAAGAGCCAAACACAGGTGCAGTAGGAGCGGCATCCTAAGGAGCAGTGGGACACTCAGTAGGGCATTTAAGGAGACGTAGGGGCAGTCAGGAGGGTGTCCTAAGGAGAAATAGGGGCCCGTCAGGAGGCCATCCTAAGGAGAGAGAAGTGTTAGTGATGGTGGGATAGAGCCAAATTAGGGGCAGCCTGGAGGGCATCCTAAGGAAAGAGAAGAGGACGATTGTGGGATGAGAGAGAGGCCCCATGGAGGTCTACTTAGCTGCCTGGTACAAGGATTTAGCTGTAACAGCAAAATTAGGGATCCAGTGATGGAAGAAGCCCACCAATCATAGAAAAGAGAAGATATGGTCTGCTGTCTCTGGAGGCTTTAGGTCTCATATGGCATTGACTCGATCTGACCTGAGAGTACTGGAAGGGTACATTAGGTTGCAGACCTGGTTTTTGGGTCCCATGTGAAGGCAAAAGGAAGTGAAAGGTACAGTAAAGAAGGCCAGAAGAGTGAAATGGGAGGCTGAAGTTTTAAGGAGAACACTGTCCCCTGGTGTTAGAGAGGGCAGGTCAGTGGTCGTGGACTCCACTGAGGAAGGGAATATGTGGGGGTGTAGGGAGGGGAAGAGAGGAGTGACAAAGGAGGTCTGAAAGCCTATGCTTTAGACCTCCACCCTAACCCTTAACCTACAGGTTTAGGGCTTACGGCAGAGGTCCTGAACTAGAAGGTAGGTGCCAGAGGGCTATGAACTGGAAGAATGGAGGTGTTGCAGGGTTAATTAGTGGAGATAGGAGGCGGGTAATGGCAGGCTTGGGCCCATGGCAGTGGGTTTCAAAAAAGGAAATTGAGGCCCTGGAAGGAAAAGCTGTGGAGTGCTTGAGTAGTTCAGGCTGGTGGGTGGTGGGACGGTCGGGTGGTGTGGGGGTCCTGGTCGGTGGGGGGTGGTGGGGAGCGTTGGCTGATACTGGAGTGGAAATGTCCCAGACCTGAGGGTTGGCAGGATCAGGGAGGGTAGGTTCTGGACAACCCAGGGTGGGAGAAAACTAAGGATGTGGCCCAGAAGGGGAACTGGACAGACAGACATTACTAAAAAGTAATAGGGAAAAAAAAAAGGACCAGCAAAACCACAGGGGAGAGGTAGAATCCTTCTTGAGAAAGAAGAGGTCCCACTCCACTCCTGTGACAGAAATTGATGAGTGAACTGTAGGGCCAGAGTGTGAGGTCTGTACAGAAAGGTAGCCCAGCTGTCTAACAGGAAGGAGATGGACTTAACCACTACCTGGAGCATTAGCCTGGGCTCCACAAGGGTCAGTGGGGTCTCCAAATCTGGCCACCATTAGTCCTCTGCCAGGCAAAGACTCAGAGGCTGGAAGGGATTGGCATGCCTGGAGTAGTGGGGCTGGACCTCTGTGGCATGGCACAGAGGATGAGCCCATACCCAGTCACTCATAATTCCAAGGGCCAGGTTGCCAGCAGAGAGGACATGGCATAGTGGGTGGCCTGGGGTTTGGGCAGGTTTTAGCCCAGTGACCTCCTTGGCCACCTTGAAGCAGTGCTCCTGGATGGAATTTGGACTTAGGCTGGCCCCGCAGGAGGGACTTGATGGCGCCCTGGGTGTCCCTGGCAGGGAATTGCCGTTGGGTCTCAGGGCCAGCTACCGGGCTTGGGGCACTTCTAGGAACGGGTGTGCTTTCTTAGAATCTAATTTTACCTAGAGGTCAGTCTGTTATAGATGTATAACATGTAAGACTATGCACAAGTGTTTAAGTAACCCCAAAGTTGAAAAATCACTAGAGGAAAAGAGGTAACAGTAATCTTGTGTATGTTCCCTTTGCAGAGGATACTTTTTGTTGCTGTTAATTGAACTATGATAGCCTGGACCACTTAGTGGGCCATCTGGATTCCATCACATAGGTTACCTTTAATCCTGGACCACCAGTGACCACTGTCTTTATACCATGTCATGACCTTGAACTAGCCCACTTTTTGTTCTTTATATGATATCTTTGGAGACTTATTCGTCAGTCTCTCCTGGAACAAACTCTCTGCTAACTCCATGATTAGACTTGCTGGATCCATACAGAATAAAGACACTGCTTCCTTTAGGTCAACTACATTTTTCTTGGGCCTCCAGATGGTACTTTTATGAGACTTGTATCTGGCCTCTGTTGGAAAAGTATACTTGTAAAAAAAAACAAAAAAGTATAACTTATGTATAAAATCACCTGCTTCTAAGGTCACTACTAATAGCAAACCACAGGAAACTGGACCACAAAGAGCCTTCTGGGCCTAGGATCTTTCAGCTGGGTGACCTAGTTTCAAAGGAGGCTGGCATGATGGACAATCAGAAGAAACTTTCCTCTTCCTATCATGTCCTTTCCCTTTGTGGCCCCTGATGGACACTAATACAGTCCCCACAGGAAGAACAGATGAAGAACCTCATCTCTGCACCTTCTGTCCCCTCACATCCATCCCCACAAGTGGTCTTATCCTTTGGAGATGGACAAGACCCCTCCCTCTGATCCCCTACTGTTAACTGAGTCACTAGGGTCAGAGTCTGGGCTCAGACAGCTCTAAGTGAGTCTCAGCCCCTCGTCCTCAATAGTCAATGACACAAACCAGTAACAATGAAAAGCAGAGAAAGGAACTAATTAGTGTGGCCACAATGGAAGAGAACAAAGATGGCCAATGATCCCTCACACCAAGACCATCTTCAGTGTCCTGACATGAAGTTTAGGATTAAACAGAAGGCAGCATGCATGGCCAAGACGTCCTGATCAAGATGTGATCTCATCACTGACCCGTTATTATCTGGGGATCAGTCTCTTCTGCAAGATGTGCTGACAAGTTACTGTTTGAAATCTCTTTCCAGGAGACAAGTTCTATCTCTGGCTGGCAACAAGCTCCCAAATAATTGCATCTCAGAGCATATGATTCCTAGGAAAATTCTTATTTCTTAGTGATCATTCTTTCAATCATAGCCAAAAGAGAGCATAAACAGAGGGGTGAAAGTATCTCTTTGCCTATCTTCATTTCTTCAAGACTCTTACAATGTTCTTCTCCCAGTATTCCCTGTAGAAGGTGGATGTGTGAAGAAGAGAGGGGGCCCAGCAATCCTTGAAGCCTGCTCTGCTTTCAGAGTCTAGTACTATGGAGACACTAGAGTGCCTGCCTCCCGTATACTGTAGCACATGCCGTGTTCTCTGTTGCGGTTAAGTTGTCCTGCTATAAAAAATGATTAGTTAAATTGGATGTCAGCAGTACAAAATGGAAGGAGCCATGAGTATGGACAGCTGAAAATGGTTTTCACAAGTTATTTCCATCAGTGTTGCAAATGAATTTCCAGAATGATGTCAGTGCCTCCATGTTGTCTTAGAAATTAAAAGCAGCATTAACTGCTACTGCAAGTTTTCATGCTACCCCAGAGCTGCGCCACCCACAAGAGGGCCCTGGAGCCTAAGCAAGGCTCAGGGCCCTTCAAGCTCACAGCACCTGTGGAAGGAGCCAAATCACAGCTGGGGCAGCCGCACAAGCAGAGCTATGTGGGCAGAGCAGAGGCCAGTGGGATAATGAGGACCCTTCCACCTGCTTCTCTGGAAACTTCCCTAGGGTGATCACCGTGCATCTAGCAAAGCAGTGAATGAGAAGAACTGAGCCCAGCACCAGCCTCCCTCGGGCCAACTCCATTTTAACTCATAGCTACTCCTATGGCACTGGGGATTAGGAAATGAGTGTGATTGTCCTTTAATCGGTCTTTGTGCTAAATCAATGATGAACTGCTGGCGAGCCTGCTGGAGGAAAATTGAGCTTATTTTACTGAGATGAACTCCCCCCCATCCTCACCCTCCCCTTTTGATAATGCGGCCTTTTCATTCTTTGTGGAGAGAGAGAAAAAAAATAAAGAAATGGAATATTTCAAAAACTTGATCAGCAAGAATAAAAGACAGTAAGAGACCAGTGGGTTAAATGCTTTGCATCTGTTTTGAATGCAATCTTTTATTAGAACCACTTTTAAATATGAATTATTATTTAAGTTATAACTGGAAAAGAGTTGTCAATGGCAAAATTACTGTTTCAGTCATTGCTAAGAAGACATTATTTGAGTTAGCAATGTTTAAACTAATTTTGTCTTTGAGTGTCCTTGGTGTGGCTCTACATAGCAGAGTGCTCCCACACTGGACTAAAGAAACTGAGGGTCTCCCTTGGAGGAAAGGAGCACATACTTTTCAGAATCCAGTAGCACAATACAGTACCAGCGAAATATTAGTGAAGACAGATTTGCTGAGAATGGGCCAAAAGTCTCACTGCTAAGGCCAAGCTGATGGGGTGGGGCTGGGGATAATGCAGTGCTCGCTTAGCATGCATGGAGCCCTGGGTTCACCTCAAGTGCTACATAAACCTGGCAAGGTACCACATACATGTAATTCCACATGAGGGAGGTAGAGGCAGGGAACTACTCAGAATTTCAAGGTCATCCTCATCTACCACAGTGAGTTTCATGTCATCTGGAATGCATGCGATCCTGTCTCACAAAAATAATAGACATAGGGAAGGCAGGGGAGAGGGACAGAGAACCGAGTGCTCTGACTCTTCTTTCAGGGGGAAATAAAGTCTTTGTATTCTAAGGTAGAATCTTGAGAGGCAAAAACGTTTTTTATATCATCCCCACCCATCCCACCTCCCTTTACCTTCATCTCTCAAGATTCTGCACAGCAAGGACACAAGAACAAGTTCTGGCTGAACTTCCTAGAACCTTTCTGCTTGAACGTGGAAAACTTCTTGCAACAAGAGCAAGACTCAGGAGGTGATAAAGTCTTTTTGTACTTTATCCTCCATGGTCTCATGGTCAGGCAAATACATAGTAAATTCTGAGCTTGAAAAACACTCACTCTTTAAGCCTGGACTTCTCTACAGGAGTGTGAGCCTCTACTACCTATTTAGGAATATTTGTTGGGAAGCTTCCAGTTGCTGTGCACATGAGCCTCTTAACAGATGAAGACCCAGAAAGAAAAGACCCAGAAAGGAAACTAAATAGCCAGGGCAACACAGCAAACTACTAGTCTAGCCAGTGTTACTGTCCTGGCACAAGTGAAGATCTACCTTGAGTTTTCATGTGTGTATATATTGCATGGTAAGTGTATCCCCACTCATACAAGAAGATACTTTAAAGAGAGACACTTATTTTCCTCCCCTTGACAATCAGACAATTGAGACAATGATCCCCAAAGAATGTTATTTCCTGGGGAGTCTCTTACAGGAAAAAGGAAAAGTCTGAAGCATGGTGGTAGCCAGAGGAGGAAGCTGCCTTTTAGAGATTTTACACCTTCCTGACAACTTGTCAGACCACCTCACAGGGGAGACCGGAGTGGACCATCATGATGGGTGGGACCACACCTAGACCAGGACTGATTAGCTACAAAACCTCTTACTCTATTTAAACCTAAACCTCAAGCCAGGACCCTGAAGATAGATCACCAGACTTCTTTATTTGTTCCTCTCCCCAGTGTGGCCATATTGGATAAATCTCCTTTCTCTGTTATTCACTATCACTGTTTTGTTTGATTGGCTTATTGAGGGTAAGTGGATGAATCATAGTAGTTAGGCCTGCCAGGGCCCAGTCTCTAACCCATGAATCTAGTAACACCTGGACCAGAGATGCTCTTGAGACTGAATCTTAATAGAGAAAATGTGGTACATCTACACAATGGAGTTCTATGCAGCAGTAAAGAAAGATGACATCATGAGCTTTGCAGGAAAATGGCTAGAGCTAGAGGACATCATGCTGAGTGAAGTAACACAGTCCCAGAAAAACAAATGACGAATGATATCCATCATCTGTGGATGCTACTGCCAATTACCTAGCTGTAAGTATGTCTTGTGCACAGCCCCTTGGGTTTTTGTCCAAAGTAGTTGGAAGTGATGCATATTGGAAACAACAACAACAACAACAAAACAACAGAAAGGACTGCATCAAAGAACTGACTAAAACAGTGAACTTCTACTCAAAATACTCAACTTCCACATGGAGAATATTGAGAAAGACTGAGAAAGAGATGAAAAGCATGTTTGGCAGAATGCATGAGCTCTGGTGGGGTAGGGGGATAGGGTGGGGGACATGGATCTAGATTTGATTAAAAAATATATAAATAAATTTAAAATAAAGAAAAACCATTTGATGTATTTATACATAGTGGTTTGGGGCTGTCACTCAGTGATATACCACTTGCCTACCATGCATGAGCCACAAGGTCCAATCTCAGTGCTATTAAAAATGTGAATTCCGGGGCAGAGTTAGACATGCACAGAGCACACAGCACAACACCAAAGTGCTCCCAGCACATGGTGTGAGCAGACTTTACCTGCAACCTGCACAAAGAGAAAAACAATAAGTTACATATAAGGGGAAACCCATCAGAATCATGGGAATACTTCAAAAACGTATACTCCATCCAATTAGAAAACCTAAGGGAAATGGACAAATATCTGAAATCCTGGGAACCAACAAAGCTTAACCAAGAAGAGATTGCCAGTTTAAACAGACCCATAATATTTGAGGAAATTGAAGATGTAGTTAAAAACCTCCCAACTAAAAAAAGCCCGGGTCCAAATGGTTTCATGTCAAAATTCTATAAAACATTTAAAGAAGTTCTACAATCATTGCTACTCAAACTGTTCTGAAGGATACAAACAGTGGGAACTCTCCCAAACTCCTTCTATGAGGCCAGCATCACTCTAATACCAAAACCAGGCAAAGATACAAGCAAAAAAGAAAGCTAAAGACCCATCTCATTAATGAACATAGATGCAAAAATTCTCAACAAAATACTTGCAAATCGCATACAGACCCACATCAAAAAGATCATCCATCATGATCAAATTGGATTCATACCAGAGATGTAGGAATGGTTCAACAGATGTAAATCAATAAATATCATAAAACACATGGACTGAAAGACAAAAACCACACTATCATCTGAATTGATGCAGAAAAAGCCTTTGACAAGATCCAGCATCCCTTCATGTTTAAAATCCTAGAGGAATCAGACTGAAAGGAACATTCCTCAACATGATCATGCCATATATGGCAAACCCACCTCCAACATCATCCTAAATGGACAAAAATTTGAACCATTTCCCTTAAAGGCAGGAACCCAGCAAGGCTGCCCTTGATTGCCATTCCTCTTCAACATAGTGCTTGAAACACTTGCTAGGGCAATAAGACAAAAGAAGGAAATTAAAAGGGAGTACTAATCAGAAGAGAAGGTAAGCTATCCTTCTTGGCAGATGAGATGATAGTTTACCTAAGGGATGCTAAAAACGCCACCAGAAAACTTCTAGAAACAAGTTTTAGTAAAGTGGCAGGATAAAAAATTAACCTGAAAAAATCATTAGCCTTTCTTTACACAAACAATAAACAAGTGGAGAAGGAATAAAAGAAGACCTTCCCACTCACAATAGCCTCAAAAATAATTAAGATTCCTGGGAACAAACCAAAGATACCAAAGACCTCTACAACAAAAAGTTTAAAGCCCTGAAGGAGATGGAAAGTGACATCAAAAAATGGAAAGACCTCCCATGCTTATAGATTGGGAAAATTAATATAGTAAAAATGTTCATTTTACCCAAATTGATATACAGATTCAATGCAATCCAGTCAAAATCCCCAAGAGCTTCCTCACAGACTTGGAAAAATAAATCCTCAAATTCATATGGAAAAACAAAAGACCCCGAATAGCTAAAGCAACCCTGAGTGAAAAATGCAATACAGGGAGTATTGTCCTACCAGACTTCAAACAGGGCCATAGTCATAAAGACAGCCTGGTACTGGAACATAAACAGACCCGTTGACCAATGTGATGGTTAATCCTGGGTGTCAACTTGACTGGACTAAGGAACAAATAAGAGAAAAAGGATCTTTGGATTGGACTACCTCAACCCAGATGGCCCACCCCAAATGTGGGCATTACCTTCTGCAGGCAGGCAGTATTAAAGGCCATGCCAGAGGGATCTAGTCCCTTTTGTCCTGCAGCTTGCCTCTCTCTCACTGGTGAGTTTGTCTTGCTGCTGTGATCAACCCTAAGGATCCCAGCATGTACTGAGACCAGCAGATCTCCTGGAATCCATCGGGCCTTCATCACCAGATTGGGACTACTGAGACATCCAGCCTTGCGGACTGAGCAGTTCCCTGGATTCTCAGCCTCTCCAGTGCGGCACAGCTGCTGTTGGACTCCTTGAACTCTGTCACGTGAGCAAATCAATAAATTGTATATAGCTATATATTCGTCCTGTTGCTTCTGTTTCTTTAGAGAATCCTGAATAATACAGATTTTGGTACCAGAAGTGGGGTGGTTCTAGAGAAACAGAATTGAAAGGATGAATTTCTTTAGTGAGCTTGGTAGTCTCAGGAGCCAGCTCTCCAGCCCAATGAAGCCTAGAGTTACTGAAGGCTCTCCTGGTGGCATGAAGAGAAATGATAATCCTTGGTGCAGATTATTTGATGTAATTATGAAGATAGATCCATTTGACTCACCTAACTCACCTCTTGTGAGAAGCAAGGGATTTAGCGACTCTATATATAAAACGTTTGAGAAATTGCAGAAAAATAAGGAAAATAATGGTGTTGCCTGGTTGTACCTAGCATCTCTGGATAAAGTGATAGAGGAAAATAAGGAGCTCAGTGATAAAATTAACCAGCTCCAGATTCGAAACAACAGTTCAAAATTTCCAAGTGTGCCCTGGAAGAGCATCTTCTCTACAGCAGCCAAAGAGCTAAAGTGGCAGAAAATCAAGCTGGAGCCCTTATTATACGTTTGGCTGATTTACAATGCAAATTTAATTTTCCAGCCACAAAGAGTGTCAGAAGTCAAAGTGAGAGCACTGGTGGGGAAAGGGTGGAACCCTGAAACTTGGGATGGAGATGTGTTGGAGAAGCACAATGATGAGGATTTTGAACCCTTGGATTCTGAGGGATTTTCTTTATCTGAGGAATTAATCTCCCCACCCTCAGCAGAGAATCCACACCCTGCAGATCCCTCCTCCCCACCCTTGCCTGAGGAAACTAATCTCCCCCTCCCAGTGGGAGCTAATGTCCCTCAGGGCCCAACAATTGTTGCCTCTAGACCTATAGCCAGATTAAGGCTAAGCAAGCCCCTCAAGGTGAGATAGAAAGTGTGGTCCATGAGGAGGGGTGCTACACCACTAAAGAAATTAATGAGTTCTCCAATTCATTACGGCAAAAGCCTAAGGAATATGTGGGGGAATGGATTTTAAGGGTGTGGGATAATGGTGGAAGGAATATAAAACTGGATCACACTGAGTTTATCGATATGAGTCCACTGAGTAGAGATTCTAGGTTTAACATGGAAGCTCAAGAGGTTGAAAAAGGTGTTAAAAGTTTATTTGAATGCTTGGATGATGTATTTATTAAAATATGGCCTACTAACAGCAAGTTAGAGATGCCTGATATTCCTTGGCTTAGTATTGATGAAGGGATTGTGAGGGTCAGGCAGATGGGCATGCTTGAGTGGATTTGAAGTGTAAAACCACATTCTCCACAATATGAGGACCCAGAGGACATGCCTTTCACTGAGTTTAAAGAGACACCAGAACATTTGAAGAGCTTTGTTTTTGCTCTACTTCTTATGCCAGATCTTACACTTAGAGAAGTTGTTGCTCGCTTGCATAAGTTAAATGTACACATAATAGGTTTAACAGGACCTCAGGGTAGGCATCTGGTGGCAGCACTGAATCACAGAAGGCCACATGAGCATAGTTATTGTAGTTATCATAATGGGCAGCAAAGGCAAAATAATGCCTATAATGGCATGACCCGAAATGATCTTTGGAACTGGCTAATTAATCATGGCATTCCCAGGAACCAAATACATAAGAAGCCTACTAAGTTTTTATTTGACCTGTATAAGCAGAAAAGCTCTAGAACAAATG
>VZQC01006419.1:207365-300042 GCA_009823505.1 Rhizomys pruinosus
AAAAAAAAAAAAAAAGAAGAAGACTGAGACAAAGATGCAGGACAGTTATGGCAGAATGCATGATCTGGGGTGGAGTGGGAGGAAGGGAAAGGGGAATATGCCTAAACTGAATCAAACAATGATGTCTGAAATACATAAAACATCAATAAAACCATAAAAAATAGATAAATAAATAAATAAATATGTGTATCCCTTAACAGGCTCTAGAATTGACCCACCACTTATTTTTAGACTTTGTAATGTTGGTATATGGGTGGAGGATACATGAGCATATTTTAGAGTAATATAAATTTAAAAAGGAAAAATGTGAATCCTGAAATATGATATGGAAATGACAAACAGTTTGTGTACAGATGATAAAATTTTAGTATAGGTGTTATGTATATATATGCATATGTTGAAGCGGAACAGATTGGAGGGAACAACAGCAGAGGAACAGGGACAGGGGACCGACTGAAACAGAAAAGTTCCCCCAAGGACAATAATCCTCTGCTTTGGAAAAAAAAAAAAAACTTTGAAAAGAATCAGAAAAAGATATATGGCAGGGATGGGTGAACTTGGGTGGGGTAGGGGGCATGGAAGACAAGAAAATCTAGATTGTACTGAGAAATGATGTATGAAACACACATAACTTCAATAAAAATGTTTTAAAGATGTGGATCTGAGGGGAGGAGGTGCATGACCATATGGAAATAGAGTCATACAGGCTCCTGAGACCTACGAACTTACAGCAGTGGTGTCAGCATGCATAAGACCCAGGCAGACTTATGCAGAAAAAACCCAGGATAGAACTGTGACAATAGGCAGCAGGCCCCAATCCTAGCCAAAGAACCACCGACAGCTGATTACTGCAGAGATGTACAAGTTTATGTGTCTCAGAACAAAAATACTGGTCCAGGGACGCATGGATAGTGATAGATATTAATCTTGGCATCAAAATTTTACAGTCTTTGTATTCCATTTTCTGGAAGAGAAACATGTTTTGAGGACTGAGGAGATGGCTCAGGCTAAAAGCCCATACTACTGTTGTAGAGGTCCTGAGTTTGTTTCCCAGCACCCACATCAGGTCCCTCACAATCACCTGTACTCCAACTCCAGAAGATCCAGCACCTCCAGACTCCATGGGCACCTGCATGCATATAACATACCAACACACAGGCAGTACCACCCATAATTTTAAAGAAAGAAACAGGCTTAGCACAGTGGCTCAAGCCTTTAATCTCAGCCCTCAGGAGGCAGAGGGTCTCTGAGTTCAAGGCCAGTCTGTCTACATAGTGAGTTCCAGGTCAGCTAGGGCTACAGGTAGACCCTGTCTCAAAAGACCAAAATAAATAAGTACACAAATACATAAATAAACAGTTTTAGTGAGGAGAAACAATTTCCCCAGAGTCATGGATCTGACACATGACTGTGCCAACATTCAAACCCAGATCTCTCACAAACTCTTGCAGCTGTGCCTGGCTCCTCCATGGTATTAAGCAGGCAACAGACAGAGGAAGGAGTGTGGTTTTAGTCATCAGTGCCTCCTCTGTGTCTAATACAGGGCTTGGTACATAGGTCCATTAATGTTTATGCAACGAATAAATGTCAGAGAATGACCAAAGTTGAAAGGGCAGTGGATAGTTGTAGCAAAGTGAATGGGAAGCACATGTCATGCACAGAATGTAAAGAGCTTTGCTTGTCTAAGGAAAAGCAGGAAGGGATTTCTGTAGACCAAGGGAAGCCACTGCAGCTTCTTAATTAATGAGCCCTCCTTCCAGCAGCCACACCCTGATTCTGTGACCAAGAGTCTTAGAAGAAAAACTAACATGGAGGGAGGCCCTCCCTCAGCTCCTTCCTTGTTAAAATTCTCCATGAATGCTCCTTCTCAAGCAAGACGTGAAATTAGCGATTTTTGCTCTATCTTCCCTGATTTGCACAGATCTGCCCTTTTGAAATCCACAATTGTACAATTGTCATGCTACAATTAAGGCTTCCAAAATACTGATTTCAAATGTGAATTCCCATCCTCACCAATTACCTTCAAAAGAAGTGTGTCAGAGGGGGAAAATGTATTTCTCCACCCTTTGCTTGCTTGGAGGCCAAAGCCACTTGTAAGTCTAATGCTTGGCTCTGATATAGCTAATGTCTCAATACAAACTTTAGTAGTGGGTAAACCGAAACCCGGTGCATTCAAGGAGACTCCACAGTTAGGGGCTCATGGGGTTGGCATCAGTTTTTCTTATGGAAAGGAAAGACTCGCGTCATCTGTGTTCAATAGATTCCATGTTTTCAAATTCTCTCTCTCTCTCTCTCTCTCTCTCTCTCTCTCTCTCTCTCTCAACTTATTCCCCAAATATGAGACTACATGGTGGCTTCAACTCTCTGTGCAGCTTAGGATGACTTTACTCCTGATCCTCCTGTCTCTACCTCCAGAGTGCTGATATTATAATCTTGTGTCATCACACCCTGTTTATGAACCCAGGGCCTCTTTCATGCGAAGCAAGCACTCTATCAACTAAGCTACACTACCAGTCCCCAAAAAGCAACTTCTTCACTACTGTAGGGAATGTCTTCATAGGAACACAGACTGGTGGAAAAAAATCCAGCCAAAAGAGGAGAAACACACACCTTTCAGATAGCACCACCTTGGAGACAACAATCGGACTGGAGGGAACATATCTCAGCATAATTAAAGCTACATACAACAAACCCACCACCAACATCATTCTAAATGGAGAAAAACTGGAAGCCTTCTCATTAAAATCAGGAACCAGACATGGCTGTGTGTCTACTAGCTTCACTCCTTTTCAATATAGTGCTTGAAACTCTTGCTAGAGCAATAAGGCAAGAGAAGGAAATTAGAGGAGTACTAATTTGAAAAGACAAGGTCAAGTCATCCTTATTTACAAATGGTATGATATTTATATATAAGAGATCCCAAATATGTCACTAGAAAACTCCTAGAAATAATTAACACTTTCAGCAAAGTGGCAGGTTACAAAATCAATCTACAAAAATCAGTAGCCTTCCTATATTCCAATAACAAACAATCAGAGAAAGAGGAAAATAGAAACCCTTCCATTCACAGAAGCCTTAAAAAAATCTAGGAATAAACTTGACCAAAGACATTTAAGATCTGTACAATGAAATTTTTAAATCTTTGAAGAAAGAGATTAAGGAAGACACAAGGAGATGGAAAGACCACCCATGATCATGGATTAGAAGAATTAATATGAAAATGACCATCCTACCAAAAGCAATATATAGATTCATTGCAGTTCTAATCAAAATCTCCATGACATTCTTCATATAATTGGAAAAAAATCCTAAAATTCATATGGATGTACAAAAAACTCTGGATAGCCAAAGCAATCCTGAGCACAAAGAGCAATGCCGGGGGAATTACTATACCAGATGTCAAAGTACATTACAGATGTAGAGTCATAAAAGCAGCATGGTACTGGCACAAAACAGACACACAGATCAATGAAACATAATTGAAGACACAAACATGAGTGCATGCAATTTGAGCCATCGCATATTTGACAAAGCTACCAAGAACACACACTGGAGGAAAGGCAGCCTCTTCAGCTAATGGTGCTGCCAAAACTGGGTCTCCACCTGTAGAACAATGAAACTAAACCCTTATCATTCATCTTGCACAGAAGTCAACTCCAAATAGATCAAAGATCTCAATGTGAAACCTGAAACTCTGAAACTATTAGAAGACAACATGCAGTAACCTACAATAATGTAGCTCCAAGAAAGGACTTTCTAAATTGGACCTCAGTTGCTCAGGAAATAAAGCCAACAATCAACAAGGAGGATCTCATTAAACTAAAAGTGTTCTACACAGCAAAAGAAGCAACCAAGGCAGTGAAGAGAAAATCCACAGACTGTGAGAAAATCTTACCATCTGACAGAGGATTTACATAAGCACAAGTTCCATGCAAACTCTAGCAGAGAAATACCCAGCATAGAACTGGGTAAATGGGTAGAAGAACCCAATCTTTGCCAAAGCACTATTGGCAACTGATTATTTCTGGGTGAGGGAGAGGTGATCTTATGTAACAGAGTGACTCTAAATACGCTGACTAGACTCCAGTGGATGAACTTGCATTGAGGGTCGTCTGCATACACTAACTTGACTAGATAGGTCTTAGCATAATGATAGGATGCATGAAATCTGGTGGGGGGTATGGGAGGGTGCAGAGAGGTAAGGGGTTTAAATATGATTAAGATTGTTTTGTATGAAATACACAAAAATTCAATAAAAATTCTACAAAAAAGAAAAAAACAATCACACTTTGGAGAGATGATTCAGCATTTAAGAGCAGAAGCCCCACGTTTGAATCCCAACACCCAGTTGGGAGCAAACAATTGTTAGTAACTCCAGTTCTGAGGGACCCAATGCCCTTTTCTGTCCTCTGTGGTCCCTGCACCATGACACAGGTGCACTTACACACATGCAGGCATAACACTCGTACACATAAAAGTAAACAAATTATAATCACACTTTAAAAACTTATTTAAGATGATATGATTAGATTTTGGTGATTTGCGACCAGAAACCTCTTTTTCTCTTAATTTCAATGACCTACACTGAACTCATTGAAACCATGGCACAGGACACGTCTTCCTTGGTCAAGAGCTACTAGCGGCTGCTATACTGGTGAATGCAATTCTAGGACATGACCTGAATCATTTGTTTTCTTCACAATATTCAGTCTGTTCTCATCGCTGCTCAGGACTGAGAAATTCTGTTGCTTTGGATATAGAAATATGAGATGCTTCCAGAATTCACCTCACAGTCTTCACTACTTAGAGCCTTGGCCAGAATTGCTTTGTAAAGACTCCTTATGATGAGGGACAGGTAATACAGAAGAGGCCCCAGTCAGAGCCCAGCTCAAGATAGTTGGCTACCATGAACATTGTTGTAGTAAATGTGGATGTGCAAATTTCTCTGTTGTTTGACGGCTTAGATTCTTTTCAGGATGTTTACTTTGCAAACATGGGGACCTCTGCTCAATCCCCAGAACTCATGTTAAAAAAAATCCAGGCATGACAGGTACTTGTATTCCCAGAACTGAGGAGGCAGAGACAGGAGGAGCCTGGGGGAAGGTGGCTGTCCAACCTGCTTGCCAAGTTCCAGGCTCCTGAGAGATCCCACTTCCAAAGAACAAGGTGGACGGCACCTGAGGAACAAGAGCCACGGTTGTCCTCTGCCCTCTACATGCATGTGCACATGCATACAGACACACACACACACACACACACACACACACACACACACACACACACTGGTCCCAAATTGTCTTTGTGTACAGATCTCACCAGGGTGTCCAGAAGTATGCCTCTTCTTTGGTACTAATTTAAAAAACATTCATAAGTGCATCTAAAAGCTGCTAAGATTGTACCTACTTTGTTCAGTTAGTTCCCACCCTCTCTGGCTGGCTGTGTGATCAGAAGTACATGTACTTGGCATACTCAGTGTTGTTTAATAATCTGTATTAAAGGGAAGACGGTACAGGGATTAGGAGCAATAGAGCAGGACACAGCTTTTGATCTGTCCATCACAAAAGGTAAAGTGAAATATAAAGGATGCAAATAGACCAAGGAGATGAATGAACTGTCTGGAACATGGGTCTGCAGCCAACAGCCAAGCCCCACGCTGCACAGACTGCTGGCTATCACTCAAGTGTTAATGTACCACTTCTCCCTCTTTCCTAAAGCCCTCCAAGCACTGTCTCAGGGCCCACAGCAGAAGCCCCCAGCTGCTCCTTTGGGATATACCAATATGCTATAACCACCTATGAAGCATGCTGCAAATAACTTGCTGCTAACAGAAATTCAAGTTTAGAGCTGAGATTTTTCTTTATATAGCAGCAAAGCTCTCCCTAAGAGACCATTACTCATCTTGCATTCTTGACTAGGAGAGCAAGCAGAGACAACAGTGGTTAGAACAGGTTGTGTGAGACTTCCTGAGGGATCACACACACACACACACACACACACACTTACCTCACCCCAGAGAAGAAAACCACAAAGGATCAAAGTAACAATTCTACTGAAGTCCAAATTGGTGAACCAATTTATTGGGGTCACTTCTAGGAGTTTGGATGAAGGGTTATTTACAAAAGCATAAATGACTCCAAGGTAGCTCCATCACTAAAACTCCCATCCCAACATGGGTGACAACTCACAGAAGTTGCAACCCTAAAGCGCGCTCTCTCTCTCTCTCTCTCTCTCTCTCTCTCTCTCTCTCTCTCTCTCTCTCTCTCTCTCTCTCTCCAGGACTGGCAGACAGCACAACAGGTCTGAGAATGTCTTCTGAGCAAGTGGTCTGGTTAGAGTTGTGACTGATTCCGTTACCTTGGGGAGGATCTTAGGAATCTTAATAAGTTTCAGCTTTCTCAGACCAGTGAAATTTGCTTGCTTACTGAGTCTCATGAGTTTCCCCCTCCTCTTCCTGGAGGGAATGTTTCAGTTGGGAGGAAATTGGTATACAACAGGGCACAGAAGTGACCACAGCATGATAAGAGGAAGCATGTACACGTGAGCCTAGTTCTGAGTGGCAGCAGCAGCTGTCACTGAGACCACAGACCTAGAGGGTGAGTCACTGTCATCAGAAGGACATGGACCCACTGAGCTCCAGTCTGAAGTCCACCTGCCCCTCAGCTGACTTCAGTTCACTTGCCGGGTGCCCTATACATCCACTACTCTAAGGCGTTTGTTCCCACTGACCTTTGCATTCAAAAGTCTTTCCCTCTCTCTTTTGCCAGAGCATACCTCAAGACTCAGCCCTAGAACTTTCCATAGCATTGACATAGCTGTCTCTTAGCTCTTTAATCTCCTCACATTCCAATTTCTCCTCTGATATGTCTACACACTCATTTCCTGTCCCCTTCACAGGCTCCACTTCCTCTGATCTGCCTGTCAGGGAGGCTTTCATTTTATTTATTAATGCATATCAATCGTACAAAATAATAATGTGGTTCATTATGACATTGTCATATATGTACATAATATACTTTGACCTGCTCATGCCAGTACCTCTCTTGTTCCCCTCCCTCCAGCTGATCTCCTTTCTCTTTTCACATAGTCCCCTTCTGCTCTCATGTCAGTTTTGTAAATCTAGTTTCTATAATAAGGAGAAAATGTGATATTCATCTCTCTGGGTCTGGCTTACTTCACATAACATGTTGATATCCAATTGCATACATTTTTTTCTGCAAAAACCATGATCTTATCCTTCATTATGACTGAATTGAATACACATGTATCTATCACATTTTCTTCATCCATCAGTTGATAAACACCTAGGTTGATTTCATAACTTGACTATTATGGATACTGCTACAGTAAATGTGGGTGTGTCTCTGTTTTTTGATGACCAACTAGTTCTTTGTGTATATACTCGGGATCCAACTGTCAACTTTAGAGTGCTCTGGGTTGCAACCCTGAGACATCTCCATGTATACACCCTAGTTTTTCTTAGGTAATCTTGTGCCTTTTGTTTTCAGACTTTTATTTTATATATATGCATGTGCCTGTGTGTGTGTGTGTGTGTGTGTGTGTACACACACTTGTGTACTGATACCCCTGGAAACCATAAAAGTGTATCAGATCTCCAGTTTCAAGAGGTTGAGGCACCCGACATGTGTTCTGAGAACCAAACTTAGAGCCTCCACAAGAGCAGCAAGAACTCTTCTCTTAACTGTTGAGCATTTTCTCCAACCTGCCCTGTGCCTTATGGTTAATACCACTCTTACAGAGGACCCGGGTTCGATCCCCAGCACCCACATGGCGGCCAAGAACCGTCTGAAACTCCAATTCCAGGAGAACTCCAGTTCCAGGGGAATCTGACACCTCCTTCTGACCTCCGCAGCATTGCACGACGCGAGTGCACAAACCTGCATGCAGACAGTACATTGATACACATACAGAAATAAATAAAAAAAATACCAATTGCAAAGCTCTAAATCAATTTTCTGCACAGCTCACTTTTTACATTGCAGCCTCCAGCCACACACAGGAGGCTCTTGAGTGCCTGAACTGTGGCTAGGTTGAACTGAGATTAGCTGAAAGAGGGTAATACATGCCAGTTTGAATGGTACCAAATGTAAAATATCTCACTAGCTGCTTCATATGGATTGCATTTTAAAATTAAAATATTCAAATATGTGAGATTAAAATATATTTTAAATAATTTTAGATGTTTTATTTTTTTGCCTACTTACTGTGGCATCTCATGAATTTTAAAGAATCAAATGTGCCTTAGCCAGGCGTGGTGGCGCACGCCTTTAATCCTAGCACTTGGGAGGCAGAGGCAGGCGGATCTCTGTGAGTTAAAGGCCAGCCTGGTCTACAGAGCAAATTCCAGGACAGCTGGGGCTACAGGGAGACCCTGTCTCAAAAAGACAAAAAAAAAAAATCAAGTGTGCCTCATGCTGTGTTTCTGTGTGCCCATGTTCACAAATCAGAGAACCACCCTTGCTTTCCTCTCTATACACATCTGTGTGCCCATGTTCACCAGTCCAGAGAACCACCCCTGCCTTCCTCTCTATACACATCTGTGTGCCCATGTTCACCAGTCCAGAGAACCACTCTTGTCTTCCTCTCTATACACATCTCCACTGGTGGCAGAAGAGACCTCACATTCAACAGAATGCAATGTAGCTCTTTTTGTTTTCTTTTTGAGTCAAGGTCTCCCTATAGCCCCAGCTGTCCTGGAACTCACTCTGTACACCAGACTGGCCCTTGAACTCAGAGATCCACCTGCCTCTACCTCCTGAATGCTAGGATTAAAGATGTGCACCATCACACCTGGCTTAAAGATGGTTCTTAGCCACCATGTGGGTGCTGGGAATTAAACCCAGGTCTTCTGCAAGAGCAGTTGGTACTCTTAACTGCTGAGCCAGCCCTCCAGCCCCGTAATGTAGCTCTTAATCTTCCCCTAATTTTGTCTATATTAGTTATCTTCTATTGCTCTGATAAATACCATGACTGAAAGCAACTTGGGCAATTTGAGTTTGTCTTACATATCCAGGTCACAATCCATCACTGAGGGAAATTAGGGCAAGAACTAAAAACAGGAACCTGAAGCAGAAACCATGGAGGAATGCTGTTTATTGGCTTGTTCTCAGGCTTATGTTCAGCTGCTTTTCTTATATAACCCAGGCCCACCTGCATATGGTACTGCCCACAGTAGACTGGGCCCTCATACAGCAATTAGCAACCAAGAAAATGCCCCACAGATGTGGCCATAGGTTGGTCACTCTAAGGAAGGAAAATGCCCCACAGATGTGCATAGGTCGGTCACTCTAAGGAAGGAAAATGCCCCACAGATGTGGCCATAGGTCACTCTAAGGAAGGAAAAAGCCCCACAAATGTGGCCATAGGTCACTCTAAGGAAGGAAATTCCTCAGCTGAGATTCTCTCTTCCCAGACTATCAAGTTGACTATCAATATTAGCCACACCATCTCCAATACAAATGGTTTTCTGTCCCTTAATTTTCCACCACAGTTTCCCTATGAGCAACTTCCCAGCTGCCTAGAGAACTCTGTTTCCCTATGGCCACCCACCACCCTGGCTCTTACAATCTTTCCACCCCTTCTCCACAATGGTCCCTGAGCCTTGGGTGGTAGAGGCTTCATATAGGAGTCCTGCCCAGGGATTCTGTTGTCTCTCATTCTCTGCACTTTGGCCAGTTGTGGCTTTCCGGGTTAATCACCATCTGTTGCATAAGGAAGCTTTTCTGATGGGAGTCGAGAGATGCATTTATTATTCCTTCTGCCCCTTGTTCTGCTATGTTCTGTGAGCCTTAGTGTAGAAGTTGTATGGTGCATGGGAACTTTGCACTGGGCACCCCACAGACACTTATTCCCCATGTTTTGCCAGTTGTGGAACTTTGTAATAGTTTCCATCTATTGCCAAAAGAATGATTCTTTGATAAATGGTGAGAGATAAATATGGTGGGCTAGTTGGGAGCTCCCTGGCGGCAGAAGAAGCCTCTCGTCCCAGACAGAAAGATGGTGGCAACCAAGTGGCAACAGAAGGATTGTTAATGGAGTTTTTCAGTGTTGAGAATGTTACTCATAGGCCTACGTGCAGTTCCCAGACCTTTTCTTTACAGGTTCTCGCTAAGTTATCAGACTGACCTTGAACTTGTGACTCTCTGCCTAGTCCTCAAATACCTGAGATTACAGTCGTATGCCACCATGCCCAGCTTTAATTTCTCACCTTACTTATTTCCATCAGTCTTTTAGTTCCCACCTCATGTTGTCATTTTGGGAAGATATTCTGCTTATGTGTTTGTTCACATTTCAAATGACAACTTCCACTGTTGAAAGGAAAAATTCCCAAAGACAAGGCCCTGTCAGTCTCATTTATTGCTGTATTCTCAAGCCTGAGAACTATTCCTAGATTCAGAAAGCCCTGATGAATGAATATCCGTTTAATGAACACACACACACACACACACACACACACACACACACAGAAATGTCCTATGCCACTCCTTTGAATACATGAAAACGTTATGATTGTCTCCATCATGATTGTTTCCATTGTGTATCTCTAGCTATATCCTCAGCTAAGCAATGAACTAATGTGCTAAAGTGGTGTCTTACTTATTTTAGTTTCTAGCACCTGCCCTAGGGAGAGACACACAGGGTGCTTGGTGAATTCACATTGAATCCAATTTGTTTGCCGGCAGCTTTTGTCAACCACAGTTCTCAGAGCTACCTGATTGTTACAAAGCATACTCAGGTTGTGGCAGAGGCTGAAGTGAGCAATGTGAGGCAACTTTAATGTGAGTGCTCTCCTTTTCCATGTAATGCCACCATGCATATGCAGAGATGGGTAAAAGCTAGACCTAAAGAGAACTGACAGAGAGGAGCCCTGGCTGAATTCTCCCTACTTTCATCTCCCAGGTCAGCACTGTCTGAGGTCTGCAGCATTCTCCCCTTGAAGTCCAGGAAGCAACTCTGTTTCTAATAAATTCTCCCTTCTTGTTCAAATTTGCCCCATGGGACAGCTACTCTTTGCAATCAGCAGTCCTTCTAACGCAGACTCCCACCAGAAAGAAGCCAGGTGGCCCTTGTTCCTCATGCTGCTCAAGGGCTCAGATTTGCAAATGCAACCTCTTCCCAGGGTGGCCTTAGCCTGAGTAAATGAATAACAAGAGGCTAGGGTGATTTCTCAGTCAATAGAGTACTTACCTTACAAGCATAAGGATTTGAGTTCAATCCCCTAAAATCCATGTGAAAAAAGCTAGGTATGATGGTGCACACTTGTAATCCCCGAACTGGGAAGGAGGAGACAGAAGGATCCTCAGCACTCACTGGACAGAAAGTCCAGGGTGAGCTCCAGGCCAATGAGAGATCATGACTCAAAAAATGTGTGCGACCCTGAGGAATCACAGCTGACATTATCCTCTGGCTTCCACACATGCGTGCACGTTTGAACACACATGTAACCTGCAGAAAGAAAGAGACAGGCAGACAGGCAGGCAGACACAGAAAGAAAGAAACATAAAAAATAAAAATTAGTCCCACTTTGTACAAATACTGGGAAGGTCCCAGCATGGATGTAGAGTGGGTGCTTAATTCTTCCTTTGGCTTTCCAGTGCTTTTCCTGGGCAAAGTTCCCTGGTATCTTTAGGGATGTTGATGTGAAAAATTCATGTATTGTTTAGTTTATGCAGAAAGCAGCTTCCTAAAAACTGTGAGAACCATGTTTTTAAAAATTGAGTCCCATTTCCCCACTGACTAGCCGCTCAGAGATGTTTTCCCTCCGCTCTGATTTATCTCCAATTGGCAGCAGCAAACTATAACCCTAGCTTCACATTTCTCTCCATCCCAAGTGGCTCATCAATCAATCATCAGAATTTCCATTCAGAGCCTATTATGTGTAAGACATTGTTCATGATCTGTAAAGAGAACAGGGAATGTTCGGAAGGCACCGGAGGAAGCCGCTATCTGTGAATTCTCTACAAAGCCCTGTGAATAGCCGTGCTCTTATTTATCTCTTCTGTAAATTCAGATTTTCCTCTATCAAGCTTTTCCCAAAGAGGTATCCATGTGTACTGAACAGCCTATCTAGGTTACCATAGAAATGGAGAGGCATAAAAGGATATTTAGAAATGTAAGTACCTCTATAAATCCTCAATAACACCGATCTCGATTGTTGGGAGCAATAATTGAGACTATTCATAGTATGTTCTGAGAAAAAGAAATCACAAATAACTCACCAATCTGAAACTCCTGGCAAAAACAAGAGCAAACTAAGAAAAAGTTAATAATATAAAACAAGTCATGTCAGGCCAACCTCATTCTCCTTTGTGACAGTAGATAGATTGATCTCCCTGAAGGATCCCGAGTCAACTTCCAGCATCTCTACAGTCTGGTCATCTTCCAGGCCTGTCCTGTTATCTGCGGCATCCAGCTGGTTCCATGGCCTGCCTCGGCAGGTCCTATACCTAGCAGAAGATAATATTTGTATTATATTCATTCAGATATTGTATTCCACCTGGCCACATGAAGGATTCTGTCTGAGGCATCTTATAGAAGGCCTTATAAAAAGTTTCATAAAAGAAGCACTAAAGGGTAAAAATTAGAAACAGCAAAGAAAAGGACTTACTTGGGAATGTTTGTGTGTTTGCAATGCCAGAAATAGACCCATGCTAACTTTATAAGGGAGGGGGAGGAAGAGACAAACTTTGCAATACATAAGATTTTAATCTGTGGAATTCAAGAGCAAGGGGAAAAAAACAGATCCCAGTCAGGATAGCAGTAGCAACAAGATTTTCCTCTGGACCCAGGTGGTGCCAGACCTTCAGCTGACTTGCTCTTCTTGCATCTGTTCCTCTGTCTTTTTTCAGGAACTTGGCTTTCCTGATACCCAGCACGTGCATGCCTCCAGCCTCAAAGCCTACTTCTTAAGCTTAAGCCACCTGGAGAGATGCCTTCTCTCTCTTGGTCCAACTCCAAACTCACAGGAAGAACTGAGCTTTGGTACAGTTTGTCACAGATGGCTGCCATTTACCCAGCAATTAGTTGAGGCTGGGGGTGGGTGTCTTTGTCACTCAAATTATCATTACAAAATGCCATCGATGACATGGCTTATAAAGTAGGAGCTTCAAAATCTTATATCAAGGTAGCAGCAAGGCCAGTGATGGATACAAAGCCTCCTGAATTACAAACGATCACTTTCTTGATGTGTCCTCACATGACCTTTCCTCCATGCATGTAAGTGGAGACAGAGACAGGAGGCATACCCTCTTGTGCCTCTCATTATACTATCATCAAGAGGCCTGGCCTTCATGACACCAGCTAAGCCCACTGAAGAACAGGGAAGATACTAGGAGCCAGACTGGGTCTGGGTTAGTTCCTTATACTGGAACAATACAGTGGATCAAGTAGTGGCTCCTGACTTTAACAGTGGCTCCCAAAAAAGATATGTCCAAGTTCTAATCTCAGCACCTGTAAGTACGACCTTATTGGAAAGAGTGCTTTTACCGCTTGTTTATTTATTTATTGTGTATGAGTGTTTTGCCTGCACATGTGTAGTACAATTCTTGCAGAGGCCAGAAGATGGTGTTGAATTCCCTAGAACTAGAATTATAGACAGCTGTTGGCCACCATATGGGTGCTAAGAACCAAACCCAGATTCTCTGCAAGAGCAGTCAGTGCTTTTAACCACTGAGCCATTTCTCCAGCCCCTGGAAATAGGTCTTTTCAGACTAAGATAAGATCAAACTAGATTTAGGATAGACCCAGAATCCAGTGGTTGGTATTCTTATAAAAGAGAGATGGGACAGAGATGGCTCAGTCGGTATTGACTCCACAAGCATGAAGACTTGAGTTTGATCCCCAGACCCCACATTAAAAAAGTTTAGTAAGTTCTCACTGTATTCTAAACTTTTATCCATATATTTACAGACAATTGTACCTCTGACCATTCATGAAAGAAGCTTTTTTTGCAACTGGTGGAGAATATTACAAAGTTCCACAACTGGTCAAACACAGAGAATAAATATCTGTGAGGTGCCTAGGCCTAAAGTGACACATCTACAATACAATTTCTACATCTAAGACTCAGGGAACAAAGAGGAACAAGGGGCAGAAAGAATTTTTTTCTTTCTTTTTCCTTTTTCTTATTGATGTTTTATGTATTTCAGACATCATTTTTCTTTTTTTGTGTTAGGGTTCACTTTCTTTTTTATTTCATTTTTTAACAATAAGTAATAAGTTATGAGTACAAGCATCCTTCATGTAAAACCAATTTGCAAGCAGCTATGCCCAAACACACATATCCCAACTCTTCCACCATTCAGCTGGAGGGGCTTGTATGTACATTCAAGTTGATCAAATAAGTGTCCAGTCTATATTGCTGTAGTTTTACCCTTCACCCCAATCACAGCCCTTACATTCTACCACATCCCTTCTTCCGCAGATTGTTCCCTAGACTTAGAAAAGGGGCACAGGTGGGTGAGAAGCAAAGCAGTCTACTTTCTCTGGAGCTGTCAGACATCATTTTCCAATTCAGTTTGGGCACATTCCCCTTTCCCTTCCCCCCACCTCACTCCACCCCAGATCATGCATTCTGCCATAACTGTCCTACATCTTTATCTCAGTCTTTTTTTTCAGTTTTTGTTGTTGTTCTCTCCAATTTGTATTGCTAATAGGATATATCACTTGAATTGGAGGATTTTTTTCTAAAAGATGTCATGTTTTCCTTAAGGAAGTGCTCAAGGTTCATCTTTGGCAATCCCAAACAACCATCAGTCCTGCACTTTTGCTCCACATTGGGTTCTTTCCCTGGAGGGAAAGAAATGAAGTCCAGTAAGCATGCATCCTGTCTTGATCCCCCTGCACTGGCCTCCATGATACAGCCCAGGTAGTCCAACAATGGCAGTCTATATTCTGACGAGGTTGACATCCCCTTATCTGTTTAGTACATAAGCTGGGTATCTCAGTAGTCCCCATCTGGCATTGAAGGATTGGAGGATTCCTGGAGAGACATGAGTCTTCAGTCCATTTTGAAAAGTTAAAAAGCTGTGTCTCATGTCTTTGAGGAGTACCAAGAGTGGTGGCAGCCACAGAGTAGATGCACTTGCCAGTAAGAATTGAAGACAGGCCAAACAACAGTACTCTCTCTTTTTTCTTTTTGTCTTTTTACTAAGATCTCAAGCTTTATGTCAGGGGCAGAAATAATATTAATGCATCTCTCAACTCTCACCAGTTTAGCTTCTCCATGCAACAGATGGTGACTAACCCAGAAAGCCTCAGCTGGCCAAAGTGCAAGAATAAGAGACTACAGAATCCCTGGGAAGGACACCTATATCAAACCTCTGCCACCCAAGGCTCAGGGACCATTGTGGAGGAAGGGTGGAAAGATTGTAAGAGCCAGGGGATGTGGATGACCACAAGGACACAGAGTTCTCCAAGCAGCTAGGGAGTTGCTCATATTAACTTGGAGCAATGGAAACAGCATGCACAAGACCTGTGCAAACTCAAGCCAGACGAAACCAGCACAGAACTGAGGAAGTGGGTAAGAAGCCACAACCTTACCTGAGGAACTATTTGCAACAGATGACCACTGGGTACAAGAGCGTTGGTTTTCTCTCAGTAGTAATACTAGATAGGACAACCAAACTCTAGTGGATGGACCAAACCTAAGGACGTTTGGGGACACAAACTTGGCTCAATAGGCCTTAACATGTATGAAAGAATTCATGAAATCTTCTGGGGGAGCTGTGGGGGTGCAGAGAGGAGAGGATAGATACAAGAGGCATCTAAATATAATCAAAATATGTAAATGTTGCGAAGGCTAACAATTAAAAAGTTAAAAAGCAGGCTAAGCACAGGCCAGAGAAGCAAACCAGTAAGTAGCGTTCTTCTTTAGTCTGTGCTTCAGTTCCTGCCTCCACGTTCCTTCCCCTGTGTCCCTGAGTTCTTACCTGATTTCCATCAATGATGGACTGTGATATAGTAATATAAACTAAATAAACCCTTTTTTCTCCAAGTTGCCTGTGTTCACTGTTTTATCACAGCTATAGAAAGCTAACTGGCACACCTGGAGTTTATGTATGCAGGTGCTGGGGACTCTCAGGTACTATAGCCTACACAGCAAGCACTTTACCAATTCAGCCATCTTCCCAAGCCCCATAGTTGTTGTAGTTAAGGAAGAACAATTGCTCAAAGGTAAAGGTTGGTGTTAAACATCTTAAGTAGACCTTGATACATATAAGTGAACTCCAAGTTTTTGTTCAAGGTAGCCCCTATAAACTTACTCTTCTCTGGGTAAAAAGTAGCATCTCCGATGAATCTTAAACTTTCCTTTTCCTCATACGGCACCTGAGGCCGGGACCCCAGGTTTGAAGTTGCACACAGCACACTGTTCTGCACCCATTCTTCCTTGCTCTGCGTGACTTGAATTCATTGTCCACACTTGATGCTGCCCCACCCTTTCCTCGCCATCTTCATGGCCAGAGGGCCCACAGTTGCATTACCTTGACTAGTCTTCTAAGAAACTGACATCCAGAGCTGCAGGGATGGCTCAGCAGCCAAGAGTACATCCTGCTCTTCCAGAGGACAGAAGTTTGGATACCAGAGCCCATGTCCAGCACCCCACAAGTGACTGTAACTCCAGCTCCAGGGGATCTAATACCTTCTTCTACTCTGTGTGCACCTGAACACATGTGGCATACACATAAAGACACATGCACAGGAAATAATGAAGTTTCACCTATGCCTAGGAGTGACTGGCCATTGGTGGGTGTTGGGGGAAGCACAGCCTTCTTCCCTCATCAGCTTTCAGTACCTGGCAAAACCACTCAACCCTCCAGTGTGCAGCTCCAACAGCATTTCTTACCACACAGCTCGCTCACCTTCTCTGATCAGAATTAATTGCTCATTCTTCTATGCCACCGTGAAAGCTGTTCTGTTTCTTCTGAAACAGCATGTCCATTATATTGAAGGCCTATGCATTTGTGTCTGTGTCTTACTGAATAGTAACACTCTGAGAAATGGATCTCATTCTCCTGTCACCCTGGCACAGCTAGAATGCTCAGTGTTTGATGGGCATGTGGATGCCACTTAAGAGCAGGCCTAATCATTTACTAATGAATTGAATGCCTTCTGAAGAGAGACTGAGAGCCAGTTGGGACTTTTTCTGGTAAAATGTTTAGTATCCATCCTCCCTTTCTCTTGTTCTTCCCAAGATGCACATCTCACATTAATTCTCTTCACGGTTGCATTTTCTACCCAAGGCTTTGTTGTCAGTCTGAGTAATACTAGCACTCAGCACATGATCTCACAGATAGCCTGTGTTTCTGGTTCTGCATGTGTGTGTGCAGGTGTATGTAGGTAGGTAGGTATGTGCATGTACAGTGTACATGTGTGTACAGATGCAGGTAGATGTGTGTACCTGTGAAGGTCAGAGGATAACTTTGGGTGTTGTTCCTCAGGCTCCAACAACCTTGCTTTTCGAGACAGGGAGGATCTCTCACCGGCCAAGAACTCACCAAGCAAGCTAAGCTGGCTGGCCAGAGAGCCCCAGGAGTCGGCCTGTCTTGGCCTCCCCAGCTCTGCGATTTATGTGCATACCATTGCATTGGGTTTATTTATGCATCAAGTTCCTGACCTACTTACTTCCAATGAAGGTCTCTCCCCCTTCAACTTCAGGACATCTATTCCTTTAACTCTTCTGCTCTAAAGACTTGAAGCCCCATCCATTCCCCTTAGGCCTGTTTCCTCAACTCTTCCCACCCTGTGGACTTCTTAAACTGCAATCTGTTTGGGCTCACCATCCCTCTCCATTGTTTGGGTTTGGGTTTTAGACCCTGACCTGCCCTGCCCTGCCCTGCCCTGCCCTGCCCTGCCCTGAGATGGGATTCCCTGTAGACCCAGCTGTCCTGAAACTCGCTATGTAAGCCAGGCTGGCCTCCGTCTCACAGACGCCAGCCTCTGCCTCCCAAGTTCTGAGATTAAAGGCATGAGCCACCACAGCTGCCCCTTTTGTCTTTATGAATTAAGGCAAATTAGACTCCAGGCTTACAATTCTAGTAATATTTTTGCCCACAACCTAAGCTTTCTGGGCCAGCTTTCATTTTCTCTTTGCTTCATCTAGATAAAACCCAAAGACCGGACAATGCTTTCTCCCTGTCTCCATCCAAGTAGAAAAAGACAACCTAGACACTTGGTACCACTACATGTTTTGGCCTGCAACTTCAAAGGAGCCCACAACCCTGCCAAGCAATTCCATGACATCCGTCTTGCTCTCTCTACAGTACTTTTCTCTAAACGTTACTCTTCGGTAGCTTCCATCTCTATTATGACCAGATTCCTCTCTCTCTCATCAGTGTTTTTTTTGCCTCCCACTTCAGAGAGAAAACAGATGCTTTCAGACAAGAAATGCCCACAACCAAACCCACACACTTCCCTGAAGTGTGTGGGCTCATCCATCTTTGTCCCACTCAAGATGGGAGCTGATAGAACTCTGCCTCCATCTGATTTTGTGTCTCACCCACACAAACTCTTGCTATCATTCATCCTTTTCCTTGTGCTGCTCATAACCTGTTTCTAGCTTGGAACATTTGACAACTCTGAGTCAGCCCAGCCATCCTGTACCTCATTCACCCATTTTCAGCCAAACCTCAAAGAAGAATGTCATCTCTTCACCTTCCATCACTCCTCAGCCACTGGGATGGGAGTCTGTTGTTGTTGGTGTCTCCAGTTAGACCCACAGAGCCACCTTCCACAGACATTTTCACCACAGAAGTCCTCCCATAGCACATCTCTTGCCTGGTCACCTTCCTTTGGTTTCTAGGATCTATTTCCTAAATGTGGATTAATCGCACGCTTGCTATACAAAAGCAACTTAAGAAAAGAAGGGCTTATTCTGCTTCCCAGTTCAAGAGTACAGACCACCATGGTGGGGAAGGCATGGTGGCAGAGTGTGAGGCACCTGGCCAGGCAGTAGCCACAATCAGAAACCAGGGAGCAATGAGTGCAGATGCTCAGCTAGCTTTGGCCTGTGGAATGTCGCCACCCACGCCCAAGGTGAGTCCTAGCACCTCGGTTAACCCAGTCTAGAAATTCCCTCATACACATGCCCAGAAATGTTTTCCCATGGTGATTCTAAATCCTGCCAGGTGGGCAATCAAGATTAACCATCTTACATACCCTTCACTCCTCATCCAATGACCTCAAACTCAGAGATGCTTAATTTCCATCACTGAGTTACTACAGCAACCTACTTGTCTTCTGACCATAAGGCACATAGACCTCATTTGTATGTTTGTAATTATCATCTCTCTCTCTCTCTCTCTCTCTCTCTCTCTCTCTCTCTCTCCACACACATACACACACACACACACACACACACACACACACACACAAGGCAGGCAACATAATTGCATGTAAGCCCCTCAAATTATAACCTATATGCCATGTTCGCCTCTGCAGATAGACCTCAGTGGTACCTAGAAAGATTATGAACTAAATTAGACTAAAGTCATTCCTTTTTATTTATTACCTGTGTCTGTTTATGTATGTGTGTATATGATGTATGAGTATAAGCATGCATGTTCCATGGCACACCTATAAAAATCATAGAACAATTTTCAGGAGTCAGTTCTCTTCTACCTCATTGAGAAGGACTTTCAAAATTGTTTGTTTCTGCTGTTCCATACACTTTAGACTAGCTGGTCAGCAAGGTTTCAGGGAGTCTCTTCCTGTCCCCAGTTCCCAACTCACCGTAAGAGCATTGGGATTTGGGGAGTACACTAGTGCATTTGGCTTTTGTTAATATGGGTCTATGAAATCAAAGTCGAGTTTTCAGGCTTGTGTGTGAAAACACTTTTACTCACTGAAGCATCTAGCCGTCTTAAAAATAATTCTTTTTACAGTACAAAATTTAGAAGTTCTGGAGATTCTGGTGTCTCCCTAAATGCTGAATTATCCACACTACTAAGGAGAGTTGACATGTGGCCAAGCTGCTCAATAGTTCCTAAACCGTAGCCCACACTGTTCTGTGATGATGCTGACACAACATCTACAGCAAGCAGGATTAGCATAAAGAAGATCATGAAAAGGGGCTTGGGAGATAGCTCATCAGTAGAGGGCTTGACATGCAAGCATGAGAAACCAAGTTCAATCCTCAGCAGCCACACAAAAAAAAAAAAAAAAAAAAAACCTAAGAGTGGTAGCAAGTGGTTGTAATCCAGCACTGGGGAGGCAGAGATGGGGACTATCTGGGGCTTACTGGCCAGTCACACTAGCCCCAAAGGAGAATTCCTGATCTCATGAGAGACCCTGTCTCCAAGTCAAGGTAGTTGGCTCCTAAGGAACAACACCTAAATTTGATCTCTGGTCTACACATGGAGAGAGAGAGAGAGAGAGAGAGAGAGAGAGAGAAAGAGAGAGAGAGAGAGGACAGCAGTGGCCAGATAGGGAGGGGAGGAGTCACCCCTCCAGACACAGATAAAGAAGCAGGGGAACAAGGGCTCTTGTGTTGATGCTACAGGCTCCCACTTTGCTCTAATGACTTTATTTTTTTTTTTTGTCTTTTTTGAGACAGGGTCTCCCTAGAGCCCCAGCTGTCCTGGAACTCACCCTGTAGACCAGGCTGGCCTTGAACTCACAAAGATCTGCCTGCCTCTGCCTCCCAAGAGCTAGGATTAAAGGCGTGCACCACCATGCCTGGCAAGAACCCTACCTAGACCAGGTACTCCTCTCTTTGGCAGCAGGTAGCAGGAGCAATAAGCCACGGTGGCAAGCTAAACACCCCACAGGTGGCACAGAAATGGGCTCCTCTCTTCTATTATTTTGGAGACACAGTAAATAGATGGGAACCATGTAGAGAGAATCCCTCTTTCGATGAAGCAAAAATCAACCAAAGTGACTTCCAGTGACTTCACCTGCAGCCCAGAAGGTCACAGAGAAAAAGTTTCTGAAGATGTGGCCAATGCTTCTACCACTAAAGTATTTGTATGGAGTGGCCCTGAGGGTCTACTGAATCATTAACATTTAAACTCAGACCATAAATGTTGAGTCCCAAGGAGAGTAGAAACCCATAGATCGTCTACACTGCTGGGTGGCATCTCTTCACGTGGCTCCCGTACCATCCTCAGCACATCTGTCTTTGAACTTGCACACTGTTTTCTAAACAGCCTGTATATGTCTGCCTTCCCTCCTCATCAATCTTTGAGTTTCTTGGAGAAAAGTTGTATATCTTATTCAACTTTACTCTTCCCTAGTGCTGCATAAAATGTCTGAGACTTTGTAAACAGTTTGGCATGATGAAAAGGGGGAACTATAACAAAATGCTTAGACTTGAATCTTCCTATCAACATGATCTTACCCAAGGTGCTCACCTCTCTCGATTCCCTTTCTTCAGGTGTAAAAGTGTGCACCTGCATGAAAACTTAGCATAAGAATTAAAATTAGTTTAGTGTGCATATAACTACAAGTATAGTTTGCAACATACAATAGAAGTCTGCACTAACTGAAGAGCTTCAGGGACTATCCTCATTCCCTATCTGTGCTGGTTAGATTTAACCTGATATAACCTACACTCACCCACCTAGGAAGAGAGTCGTCATGAAGAATTATCTAGATCAAGTTGACCTGTGGGCCATAACTGTGAGGGATTAACTTGATTGGTAATTGAGGCAGGATAACCCAGCACATTGTGGACAACACCATTCCCTAGCCTGGGTCCTAAACTGTATAAAAGTGAAGAAAGCTATTGCAGTGGTTTGAATGAGAAATATACCCCCTAAGCTCATGTGTCAATATACCCCCTAAGCTCATGTGTTTGAACACTTGGTTCCCAGTTGGTGGCTTTGTTTTCAGAGTTATGGAGCTTTTAGGACATGGAAGCTTGCTAGAGGAAGTACATCACTGGGGGCAGGCTTTAAGAATGTATAGCCTTAAAAAAAAAAAAAAAAGAATGTATAGCCTTGCGCCACTCAAGTTTGTGCTCTGCTTCCTGTGTGTGAAGGTAAGATGTGATCTCTCTGGGCTGGAGAGATGGCCTAGCGGTTAAGAGCGCCGACTGCTCTTGAAGAGGACCCGGGGTAGATCCCCAGCACCCACATGGTGGCTGAGAACCGTCTTTAACTCCAGTTCCAGGGGAATCCGACACCCTCTTCTGACCTCCGTGGCATTGCATGACACAAGTGCACAAATCTACATGCAGACAGGACATTCATACACATACAAGAATAAATAAAAATTTTAAAAAAGATGTGATCTTTCAGCCTCGCTCAAGCTCTCTGAAGATTCTAAGCCAAAATAAACTCTTCTTAAGTTGCTTTAGATCATGGTATTTTATCACAGTGACAGAAACATAACTCGCACAGTTAGCAAGCAAGCAGCATGAATATATTTTTTTTCTCTCTGCTCTTGACTATGAATAAGACGTGAGTGCCTCTGAGTTCCTGCCTGAATTTTCCTTCAGTGGAGGAGTATAATTTGGAATTGTAAGTCAAATAAACCCTTTCTCTCCAATGTTGCTTTTGGTCAAAGTATTTTATCACAGCAACAGAAAAGATACCAGAATAGCATCCAACTTGAAATATTGGAAGGAGATTGTGAATTCAAAGGTCAAGGAGGTTTTCAATACCTACAAAGAGAATTAACACACTGAGCTCACATCATGTGCTAGGCAATCTGACAAGAGCACTCCTCACCACAGTCCTGCATCTAGATAACCAGGTATATGAAGAGATAGGAGGCAGAAGCAGGAGAGTCCACAGATCACAGCCAGCTAACCAGGTGTACGAAGAGGTGGGAGACAGAGACAGGGGAGTCCAGAGATCACAGCCAGCTGACCAGGTGTATGAAGAGATGGGGGACAGAGACAGGGGAGTCCAGAGATCACAGCTAGATAACCAAGTGTATGAAGAGATGGGAGACACAGACAGGGGAGTCCAGAGGTCACAGCCAGATGATCATGTGTATGAAGAGATGGGGGACAGAGACAGGAGAGTCCAGAGATCACAGCCAGATGGCCAGGTGTATGAAGAGATGGGGGACAGAGACAGGGGAGTCCAGAGGTCACAGCCAGATGATCAGGTGTATGAAGAGATGGGGGACAGAGACAGGAGAGTCCAGAGATCACAGCCAGATGACCAGGTGTATGAAGAGATGGGGGACAGAGACAGGAGAGTCCAGAGATCACAGCCAGATGACCAGGTGTATGAAGAGATGGGGGACAGAGACAGGGGAGTCCAGAGATCACAGCCAGCTGACCAGGTGTATGAAGAGATGGGGGACAGAGACAGGAGAGTCCAGAGATCACAGCCAGATGACCAGGTGTATGAAGAGATGGGGGACAGAGACAGGGGAGTCCAGAGGTCACAGCCAGCTGACCAGGTGTATGAAGAGATGGGGGACAGAGACAGGAGAGTCCAGAGATCACAGCCAGATGACCAGGTGTATGAAGAGATGGGGGACAGAGACAGGAGAGTCCAGAGATCACAGCCAGATGACCAGGTGTATGAAGAGATGGGGGACAGAGACAGGAGAGTCCAGAGATCACAGCCAGATGACCAGGTGTATGAAGAGATGGGGGACAGAGACAGGAGAGTCCAGAGATCACAGCTAGATAACCAAGTGTATGAAGAGATGGGAGACACAGACAGGAGAGTCCAGAGATCACAGCCAGATGACCAGGTGTATGAAGAGATGGGGGTCAGAGACAGGAGAGTCCAGAGATCACAGCCAGCTGACCAGGTGTATGAAGAGATGGGGGACAGACACAGGGGAGACCAGAGATCACAGCAAGCTAACCAGGTGTACAAAGAGGTGGGAGACAGAGACAGGAGAGTCCAGAGATCAGAGCCAGCTAACCAGGTGTATGAAGAGATAGGAGACAGAGACAGAAAGGCCAGAGATCACAGCCAGATAACCAGCTGTATAAAGAGATAGGAGACAGAGACAGGGGAGTCCAGAGATCACACAGATAACCAGGTGTATGAACAGATAGGAGACAGAGACAGGGGAGTCCAGAGATCACAGCCAGCTGACCAGGTGTATGAAGAGATGGGGGACAGAGACAGGAGAGTCCAGAGTTCACAGCCAGCTAACCAGGTGTAGGAAGAGATGGGAGACAGAGACAGGAGAGTCCAGAGATCACACAGCTAACCAGGTGTATGAAGAGATGCGAGACAGAGACAGGAGAGTCCAGAGATCACAGTCAGCTAACCAGGTGTATGAAGAGATGGGAGACAGAAACAGAAAGGCCAGAGATCACAGCCACCTGACCAGGTGTATGAGGAGATGGGGGACAGAGACAGGGGAGTCCAGCAATCACGGCCAGCCAACCAGGTGTATGAAGAGATGGGAGACAGAGACAGGAGAGTCCAGAGATCACAGCCAGATAACCAGGTGTATGAACAGATGGGGGACCAAGACAGGGGTGTCCAGAGATCACAGATAGCTAACCAGGTGTATGAACAGATGGCAGACAGAGACAGGGGAGTCCAGAGATCACAGCCACCTAACCAGGTATATGAAGAAGTGGGAGACAGAGACAGAGGAGTCCCGAGATCACAGCCAGCTAACCAGGTGTATGAACAGATGGGAGACAGAGATAAGGGAGTCCAGCGATCACATCCAGCTGACCATATGTATGAAGAGATGGCAGACAGAGACAGTCATATGCAGCATCAACCAACATGAAACCCTGTTTTACTCTGGAAGGTGATGACCAATGTCCAAGGTTGCACTCTGACTTCTACATGTATGCCACAGAATGTGCATGCCTGTACCTACACACTCTAACATGTGCACACACAGAAATTTCAATATAAAAAGAATGAAGAAGTCATTGGTGACATAGCAATTTCCAAAGGGAGTGGCTGGGACAGCAGCCAGCTGACACTCCCCCATAGCGTCCATGCATAGGAGCCCTCTGTTCAAGGAAGAGTCCACAATGGTGAGGCCCATGCTCACTCCTGGGCCTCTCCTAAAATGTTTGTAGTCTAAATGGGGAAACATAAATAAATTTCTATTTTATTCACTGAGCTCCTGAGTGCACATAAACAGTGCTTCATTAGTAGGATCGAAAGGTTACTCCTGGACAAACTGTCAGCCCCTGAAAGGAAACAGCCAGAATTGACCAGAGTCCAAGTCAACAGCTCCAGAGAGAGTGGACTGTTTTACTTCTCATCCACCTGTGCCCCTTTTCTAAGCCTAGGGAACAACCTGCAGAAGAGGAGGCGTAGTAGAATGTAAAGCCTCCGATTGGGGTGAATGGTGAAACTACAGCGATGTAGTCTGGACACTCATTTGATCAACTTGATTGAACAAACAACATGTCACCCCCCACTGGATGGTGGGGCTGTGGGGGTTTGGACACAACAGCCTGTAGATTGGTTTTGCACGAAGGATGCTTGTACTCATGGATTATCACTTATAGCTAAAAAAGGGAAAAAAAAAAAACAGAGAAAGATGCAAGACAGTTATGGCAGAATACATGATCTGGGATGGGGTGGGGGTTGGGGGGAAGGGAAAGGGAAAAATGCCTGATCTGAATTGGAAAATGATGTACGAAATGCACAAAGCATCAATAAAAAAATTAAATTAAAAAAAAAAAACAGTTAAGCTTAAATCTCTTTCGGCTGGAGAGATGGCCTAGCGGTTTTGAGTGCCGACCACTCTTACAGAGGACCCGGGTTCAATCCCCAGCACCCACATGGTGGCCGAGAACTGTCTGAAACTCCAATTCCAGGAGAACTCCAGTTCCAGGGGAATCCGACACCCTCTTCTGACCTCCGTAGCATTGCATGACACGGGTGCACAAACTTGCATGCAGACCAGTACATTCATACACATACAGAAATAAATAAAATTTAAAAAAAAAACCTTCACAGGCTCGCCACTCCAATATCCGTCCCTCCCAGACTTGTTCCAGTCAGTGTCTCATTTCCTGACAATCTCTACCTCCTGCTGTACATGTTCTCCCACACTGCAAAGCCTGCATTTCTCAAAATGCACCTTGCTACCTCTTAGTTTGTCCTACTGATCTTTCAAGACTCAATTCAAGCCTCGCTTCCTCTAAGAGACCTGACCTGACTTTCTAAATGAATGTGTGTGTGTGTTTGTGTGTGTTTTACACAACTGCACATGTATGCATTTGGAGGCCAGGAGATTACTTCAGCTTCCAATTCCCAGACACCACTCATCTTGTTTTAGAGACAAGATCTATCACATTGCCCTGGAACTTGCTATTTAGCAGGCTAGCCAGTGAGCCCAGGATTCTGCCTGTCTCCATCTCCCCAGTACTAAGAATACCAGCACTCATCACCATGACCAGCTTTTGTTGTATAGGTTCTGGGCATCAAACTCAGGTTCTAACACTTGCTGTGCAAGCATTTTACTGTCATTTCCACAGCCCTCTGCTTTGACTTCTGACTCTCTCTCTCTCTCTCTCTCTCTCTCTCTCTCTCTCTCTCTCTCTCTCCCCCCAGTTGCAACACTTTGTAAATATCTACTTAATCATTTGCCATTTGTCTCCTGAATTTGACTGTGGCTCTTTGAGAACAGAGGATACATCTTGACTCACATTCACCTATTACAGTAACTCTAATTAAAAGAGGATCTCAGATATATTTTTAAATAATCACTATTGGTTTTCAATCAAATGCTAAGGGGCTCAGGAAGTGTATTATAAGAGTGGATCTGTGGGGCTGGAGAGATGGCCTAGCGGTTAGGAGCTCCGACGCTCTCGCAGAGGACCCGGTTCTATCCCCAGCACCCACATGGAGGCCGAGAGCCGTCTGAAACTCCAATTCCAGGAGAACTCCAGTTCCAGGGGAATCCGATACCTCTTCTGACCTCTGCGGCATTGCACGACATGGGTGCACAAACTTGCATGCAGACAGTACATTCATACACATACAGAAATAAATAAAATTAATAAAAAAAATTTTTTAAAAAGAGTGGATCTGTGTCATTATATAGTCATCCCATCCATATAATGCACAACACCAAGAGTGAACCCTAATGCAAACATGAACTTCCAGACATCATGACATGTAGATATGAGTTCATTATAACAATTCTGTAACTTTGGGGAGGCTATGTACATGCGGAGGCAAAAGCCATACAGGAAGACTCCATACCTCCTCTAAATTGTCTGAATTTATAAAAAGAGATTACAGATGAAAACTTGAAAAGGGGAAGAAATTGCCATTGTGTTCCTGAGAGATAAGCACCCTAGGGAATGAAAGAGCATGGGCACAGGACAAAGGGAGAAGAGTTCCACAATTATTGGATGGCCAACAAAAGCTTCATGCAGAAATGCCCATATGCATCTCATGAGTGGTGCGTAACCAGGAAAGCATCTCTCTAAAAAGGTAGTTGTACATCTTCTGTCTACCTGAGCATGCTGAGCTGTTGGGTGTGACCTGCCTTCCGAGGCCTTACAGAGGAGAGGAAACCGTAAGCTGCAGGAAAGGCAGTCATTATTGATAAATGTATCAGCTGTCATGGAGACGTCACCAGAGCAAAGGAGCAGTGTCTCGGGTAGGTGTTGAGCCTCATGAGCCCCTTACCTCTCCATGTTGGGGTATTGATTGGTCTGATTGTATGCAGGTAGAGTCCATTTTCTTCAGTGGCATGGTCCAGGGTAAGTTATCCATGCTCCAGGTAATGGCACCCTACACCCATGCACATACAGGCAGCACTGACTGGACTGAGTGGCTTATATAAAAAAAGAAGACATGAAATTTGGAGGGGAATGTAGGAGTGGGTCCGGGAGGAGCTGGAGGGTGGGTATGATCCAAACACACGGCATTCATGTGTGAAATTGCCAAGAATTAAAGTAACAAATAAAAGAGGAGCTGTATCAACCACTATATTGGAAAAAGCTGTTGGCATCAGTCTCCAGAGGAGAGCCCAGGGGGCTTAGGGACCAAACTCTCCATCTGTGCAGTGGGTATCAGAGGAGTGGATTGGATTGGTGTATGTACTAACTGTGATCATGATTATAACACGCCTAGCACTGTGTCCAATGCACTAAATTCTTGGTACCTACTTCTAACCAGACACATTCCCAGTAGTTATTCCTTTTGCCTCTGGAAGCTGAAATCCTTAGCAAATGTCTGTTGAATCTGGTGTGGGGAGCCAAGTACAAGTAAAAATTGTTTCTCCAGTGTAGTCTCCTCGGGCATATTTGTTTTCTCTGAAGTGCCTCTTTTATTTAATCCCTGATATTACTCTGTTCTATCCATTATAACAGATACTCTTAAGAAGAAAGGCATGAGTACAGATCATGTCTTAGAACATGCATCATTAGTGTTTAGCTGGCAAAACCAGATACAGGAAAGACAGATGATCCTGCTGGAAAAAGCAAGCTTGGATTCGATCACACTTTGACTTGCCCCCTTTTTCTTTTTCCTTCCTGGCAGAGGGAAAGTAAAATGAAATGGTTCCATGTATGAAATGTGTGCTTCTGTAACAACTCAAGAGAAACCCATTGGTCAGAGCTAGGCAGCTGGCCACTCCCTTCATCCCTTCCTGACAGAAACTCAAGGAGGAAACCCGGGCCAAATACAACTCCTCACATTCATGTCTCGTGTTAATGTTTACAGCTCCCATCCAACCCCATGCCTAGAACTGAAAATTGAGGTTGTGGAGATGGCTCTGTGGGTAAAAGCATTTGCCATGGGAGTGTAAGGACCTACGTTGAACTTTCCAGAACCCACATAAGAGCCCTCCCTGTAGTGTGAAGGTCTGGAATCCCAGGGCTCCCATGGGAAGTGAAGACCTGAGAATCTCTGGAAGTTTGAGGACAAAGAAGCATGCTGCAGAAAAACAAGAGACCCCAGCTCAAACAAGCCAAAAGCAAGGACCAACAACGCCTAGGGTACCCATGCCATGGAATGTACATGCCCCTATACATACATGAATGAGCACAGATACACACACATGGAGAGAGAGAGAGAGAGAGAGAGAGAGAGAGAGAGAGAGAAAAGAGAGAGAGAACTGAAAACCAGCTCCTTATTTCCTTCAGACTAGTTAGTGTTCATAAATCATGCATCACTCTTTTCTCACTTTGCTCTGAAACACAGCATTCCCAAGCCATTCTAAATGATCAAGGGACTCAAACAGAAGGACAACACAGGCAAAGCAGCATTCAAAAACAGAAATTAAATCCACTTATTCCTAGTCCACCTGACAAAGGAATCACACTAGATGTATGATTTTACCTACACACAAGAAAGGTGGAAGAAATGAGCACGGGACTAGCACTCTCTCTCCCTCTCAGGGAGCACGGAGACCAGCACTCTCAGGGAGCACGGGACCAGCACTCTCAGGGAGCACGGGACCAGCACTCTCAGGGAGCACGGGACCAGCACTCTCAGGGAGCACGGAACCAGCACTCTCAGGGAGCACGGGACCAGCGCCTCCAGTCTCTCCTTCGCCAGACTTATGGTGCTTCTGCTCCCCTCTGCTCCCCAGAGCCCAGGAGCGCTCTTCTACTTCAGGAGAAGGCCCTGATACAGGAAGAATTAAGCAAGAGCACTGAATTCACATCATCCACTCTGCAGGCAAGTCTCAGATGGAAACCACAAAGAGAAGCCAGAATCATAAAGTAGGAGAGAAAGACCCAGGCAATAATGAAGCAAAGGGTCCTGGGAATTCTCCCACCCAAAGACCCAGGTGCCATGCCTTACTCTATTGAGCATCCACATCAAGGTATGGATTTAGGAAGTAGGTCCTGGAGCCAATGTTTATCCTACAGATAATCTCTCTCTCTCTCTCTCTCTCTCTCTCTCTCTCTCTCTCTCTCTCTCTCTCTCTCAAAAAAAAGATAATGCATCCTCCCTTGGAAGTCCCTCTGGACCATGGGCCTCGATTGGTCTTCCATGACCTGTTTCAATGGTTAAACTAGACATATTAGTCCAATAGTTTGGGCACAAGCTGCAGAATCTGTTTCTTTTTGTAAACTCTGTATCAGCAGCTGGGGTATCTAGTAATTGTTCTTTGGAATCTAGGCTCACAACTGGTCCAAGGGCAAATAAGTAGTGACTGTACAGTGCTCAGCCCTGAATTTGACAGCTATATCACACACTCTGTCCTTCATCATGGAAGAGGGAGCAGAAAGATGGTAAGAGCTAGAGGTTGTAGAGGACTGCTACAAAACAGTACCTTCTGGACACAATAGTTGCCAGCCAATGCACTCGTGTCCTCCCAGCAGCTGTGCTTTTCTACACAAGATCAAGCCAAATCAACATTCCAGCAGGGGTGGAGGCTTACAAGCCCCCATCCACCTGAGGAGCTATTGCTAGTTGAGGATCGATAGGGGTGGGAAAGTCAGTCTCCTTCAGGTGTAGGTTGCCAATGCTCCAGTGGGTGATCCCACACCCGTGCACATGTAGACAGCACTAACTACACTCAGTGGATTATAAACAAAAATAAAAGGGAATATGAGTTGACAGGGGGATGTGATCAGAGAGTCTGGGAGGAGTTGGAGGGGGAAAGCAGAAGAAGGTGTCAGGTTCCCTAAAACTGTAGTCACGGACTGATGCTGGGACTCAAACCCAGGTCTTCTGCAAGAAAAGCCAATGTTCTTAAACACTGACCCCTCTCCAGTCCCTTGCCTTGACTCCTTTAAGAGAAAAATCATATCTACACAATTCTTATTATAGTATATTGCTATAATTGCTCTATTTTATCATTATTGCTATTCATTTATAAGTTCAACTTGACCGTACGTATGTATGCTTGTATGTATGTATGTATGTATGTATGTATGTATGTATGTATGTATATAAGAATGCTAGCATTTATGAGATTTGCTAGGATCTGTGACTTCACACATCTGGACGTCTTAGGACTCTCAGAGGCTAAGGGAAATGATTGCATTTACATTCCAAAACCGAGTGTAAATGCTGTAGTTCCATTTACCCATGGAAAACTTGTTTTAAAGTCCCCAGTAGATGCCTGAGACCATGAACAGTATCAAACCCTATGTATCAATTACTATGCATACTGTGATGCTTTGTCAAACCAAGACAGTTACTATGTGACTAGGTTGGGTCTTTCTGTTACTGTGACCAGATAATAAACATATAAGAAGGAAAGGTTTGTTTTGCTCATGGTTTCAGAGGTTCAGTACATGTGCTTTGACCTTCATGCTTATGTAGTATACAGTGTGGAGACAGTGGACAAAGGGACAGTTCACATCTAAGCAAGATGGAACGTGACAGCACAGAGTTCAGCACCTATGCACAGTAGTGCTCAGTTTAAAACTTAGTAATTCCTTATTTCTGTAACTTCCCATGTATTGTTTTCAGACCTGATTTTGACTGCAGGTAACTGAAATCACAGAAGAGAAATTAGGGACGAAGGAAGACAACTATACACCTATTAATGCCTCAAATGTCAGGAAAATTTAAGCCTTCAGAATCCAGCTACAACTATGAAGGAAAGGAACCTGCTTCCAGCCTAAGAGCAGTGATACTAAGAGACTCTAGTATGTATTTCCCAATTGCCCCACACATCTCTGGAGGTCTAAGGATCAAGTCTACAAAGCAGGACCCGTGGATGAGGTGAAACCTACAACCAAGAGTCAGCAAGTAATCCAGAAGAGAGATGCACACATCACTGAATCAAAACAGCCATCAAGAGTAGGTACTAGAGTCACAGGTAAAAGACAGGAAGATATGATGAACAGAGCCGTGGCTGGGGCTGGCACATGAGAGGAGAGGCCAGGATGAATTGAAGCCTGAAAAATGACTACAGAATGAATTTTTCTGGTGGCTGATGACAGGTGGATCTCCTTTCCAGGCTCATTTACAGGCCCAGAGATGGAAGGACACACAGCAAGAGCCCCACATCACTGTGGAAGAGATGTCAAACAAGCTGGAGTGTCTACCTCACTGACCAGAGCGAGTCCAAAACTGCAGATTACAAGTCAAAGGCAGGAAGCCAGCACTATTGCCCATGAGTACCAGCAGCAGGAAGTGGTGGTGGGCAGCATACAGAAGAAAAAGAGAACTTGGAGCACTCCAAAGCACCTACCTACTTCCCAGAGCTCTGGTGACATCATGGAATCCTGTGAGGCCGTGGCTCCCTTGTCTGTTAGAGATGGTGTCTGTTTCCAGAGCTGTTCTGAGGCTCTACAGAAACATGAGTCTGAAGGATCAAGATAAGTTGGGGCTTGTAAATAGAAGGGATCCAAAAATATTTATTCTCTCTGCTCTTAGATATTAGCACTATTTGATGGAGATTTTAATGGAAATAATCCAGTACATTAAAATAACCATTTGCATAATTTTAAATTTCCTAGTAACTGCATTATAAAAACTAAAAGCAAATTGGTGAAATTAACTTTAATATACATATTTTAACCTAATATTTCCCAAATGTAATCATTTTAACATGTTGTAAATATAAAAAGTTACTGAGATATTTTATGTATTTTGCCTATACTTAGCCTTTAAAATCTAATGTATATTTTATACTAATAGAACATTTCTCAGGCCAGGCAAGTTTGTACATACTTGCAATCCTAGCAAGAGGATCACAAGTTCAAGGCCAACCTGGGCTACATAGCAAGACCCTATCTCACAAAAGTCAAATAAAATAAAATAATAGGATAAGATAAATCTTAGTTGACGAGCAACTTTCTGAGGAGTGGTAACAGATGGTAACAGATGGCTACCAAACTGAATAACACAGACAGACATGGAGGAAGATTGCCTTCTAGTGTCCTGAATTGAAACATTTTTAGAGAGCATATCAGTTACTTTTTTGTTGTTGTGGCAAAATAGCTGACAAGAAACAATTCAAGGAAGGTTTTATTTGGGTTTAAGGCTCAAGGAGAGATACCATCCATCATATGGGAGGCATGGTGGAAGGAGTGTGGGCTTCCAGATCACACTGTATCTATAGTCAGGGAGCAGAGAGCAGACAGGAAGTGGAGCAGACAGGAAGTGAGCCACATAAAAAACCTTCTCTCAGTGACCTATTATCTCCAGGGAGGTTACACCTCCTAAAGTTTCCACAATTTTCCAAAGTGGCACCACTTGCTGAAGCCCAAATATTCACGCCCATGAGCCTATCTTCACGGAACTGGGAAGGGGACTCAGTGTGTAAAGTTCTTGCCTCACAAGCACAAGGACCTGAGTTCAATTCCCAGAACCGACACTTAAAAAAATAAAAACTAGGAGCTGGAGAGATGACTCAGCAGTTAAGAGCACTGACTGCTCTTGCAGAGGACCTGGGTTCTATTCCTAGCAACCACATAGCAACTCACAACCAGTTCCAGGAGATCCAACGCCTTTTTCTGACCTCCCCAGGCATCGCACAACATGGGTACACTTGCACACATGCAGGCACTACACTCATACACATAAAAATAAAAATAAAGTAAAAAAAATATTTTAAAAAATAAAAGCTAAGCATGGTGGCACATACTTGTAATCCCAGTGCTGAAGAGGCAAAACAGGCAAATCAATGGGGCTCCCTGGACAGCCAGTCTAGTATACTTGGCAAGCTCCAGGCATTAAAGACCTTGTCTCAAAAAGATGAATGGCTCTTGAGAAATGGCACCCAAAGACTGTCTTCTGACCTCCATATGTACACACATATGCATGTATGAGCACAAAAACTCTATACATACATACATACATACATACATATATACATTCACTGTGAAGAAGATGAACCCATGTTGTGCAATGCCAGGGAGGTCAGACAAGCAGATCATAAAGCTTCTAATTGGTTCTAATTGACTCAAGTCACCCTCCTACAACTTGGACTTACACTTCAGTGAGAATTGCCACTCCCCGGTGACTTGGAAAATTCTGAAATCTGTAAATGAAAGTTGGTACAAATTAAATAAAAGGGTCCCACCAAAAGACCCATCCATTTAGGACAACTACCAAGAAGGCACAGAAGGACCAGATACTTGTGACAGACCCAGAGACTCTCCTAGTACTTCAGGCACTCAGGATGGAAGAGGCTTCTCTGCCAAAGATGCACACAAGTGCTTCAGAGCAATTTCTTCAAGGGAACTAGAATTTGTTCATGACCAACACATTGTGCAACAGCTGAGTCTGCCCGTAACTTCCCTGGGAATTTTGGTGCAACGTAGGCACATGATAGAATCTTGTTCTCTCTTTTGGGTGATCAGAAACACTCAGTGAATACTTGATGTATTAGTTATTTTATTGTTGATGTGATAAAATACCATGACCAGAAGCAATTTAATGAAGAAGGATGTATTCGGGCTTGTGGATCCAGAGGGATAGAGGCCATCACGGCAGTAAAGACAACAGGCAAGGCTAGTCATGGAGGCAAGAGCAGGAAGTTGGCTGGTCACATGTTCATCTGCACGAAGGAAGCACAGGAAGTGGAGTGAGGCTATGAACCCTCAAAGTCCACCCTGAGTGACATACTTCCTCCAGCAAGGCTCCACCTCCTGAAGGTTCCATAACCTCTCTAAATGGTGCCATTAATTGGAGACCAACTGTTCACACATGAGGGACATTTCTCCTTCAAACCACAATATCCACCTTCCACACCAAACCCTGAATGAGCAAATCCTCAGATTCTTGTTATGCAGGTCATCTTTTTCCATTACTATAATGAAATGCTTAAGCTCATTAACTTAAAAGTAAGAATGTTTATTTTAGCTCACAGTTTTGGAAGGTCCAGTCTGTGACTGAGCAAATTTGTGGCTTGGTTCTGCCAGTGAGTACACATGCTGCCAGCGGCAGTGCCCATGTAGGAAAGCTGCTTGCCCACCTCATGGTCAGTGTTGTGGTTTGAATATGAAATGCTCCCTACGGCTCCTGTGTTTGAACACCCTTTCTCCAGCTAGGGCAGTATTTGAGGTTGTGGGACCTTTAGGAGGTGGAGCCTGGCTGGAAGAAGTAGAGCACTGCCTTTTAAGGTTTTAAAATCCAGAGCCCCACTTCCTATTCCTCTCTGCTTCCTGGCTACAGATGTAAGGTAACCAGCTGCACTGCGTTCCTGTCACCATGCTTTTCCCAGCATGATGGACTATGCTCTTGAAATGTAATCCTAAATAAATCCTCCCTCCTTTAAGTTGGGTCTTGTTGAGTATTTTGTTACATCTATTAGAAAGAACTAACAGCCAGCAGGCAAAAAAAAAAAAGACTCCCCTTTAAGGACAGACATACCTCCAATAATTCTGAAATGTAATTCATGGATTAACATACCACCCAAATATCTGTGTCTATACCAAAGTAACCTACCATAACAATTAGTACTGTTTAAATACCTATATATCTAATTGCCTGTGCTTCATTAGTAGGATTGAAATTTTATTCCTGGACAAACTGTCAGCCCATGAAAGGAAACAGCCAGAATTGACCAGAGACCAAGACAACAGCTCCAGAAAAAGTAGACTGTTTTGCTTCTTATCCACCCGTGCCCCTTTTCTAAGCCTAAGGAACAATCTGTGGAAGAGGGGGTGTGGTAGAATGTAAGGGCTGCGATTGGGGTGATTGGTGAAACTACAGCAATATAGACTGGACACTTATTTGATCAACTTGATTGAACATACAAGCCCCCCAGCTAGATGGTGGGACCCTTGGGCTGTGTGGGTTTGGGCACAACTGCTTGGAAATTGATTTTACATGAAGGATACTTGTACTCATAAATTATCACTTATTGTTAAGAAATGAAAAAACTAAAAAGTAATAGAAGAAAAAAATATTAATAATTCTGAACCCAAAGGTCCACAGCACCTCCCTATAGCACTACCCTGGGGCCAATCCTTTAATACATGGTCTTTAGGGGACGTTAGACATACAAACTATAACACATACACATCTGTTACTGGAGCACCAGACAAACCAAAGTCACTCTCCTGGAGGAAAGAACTTCCTAAGGGACTGATGGACTGCCTCTCCTCTGGTGCAGCTGAGATAACGCTGAGAGTGTATTGTAGTACGCTGTGGCACAAACCTGGAAACAGACCGACATTTTCTTCTTTACTCTTTCTCAGAGCAGAAAGATGTGGGGGACAAGAATTCTAGTCAAGAAAATTAAAACATCAGGCACTTAGATTCTGTCCTTCCTGCATACTTTGTCAAAGCAGGTTAACATGGCAAAGGGAGGATAGAAGGGACATAAAGATAGGTGGTAGGGGTTATGAAAGGAAAGCTGCAGATAAGCATGACACTCACACATAGCTCCTGGAATGCCTGCCTGGTCTGTGGAGATAACAGAGGACCTCACCCTCTTGGACATAGAAACAGATTTTATCATGTGACAAGTTAGCCTCAGTTAAGGAAGAATTCAGTGGACAGAGAAAAGGACTCCTGAGGACCTCCTTCTCCCTGAGCATCTGACAGTTATGGTCACTGGGAGAGAGAGCCATTTGCTTCAGTAGTATAGTCAGTGTTAAGTCACCCATGCTATAAAGAACACTTCACTTGTGTTTCCTCTAAGTAGTGCTCATTAAACTCATTGGTACACACACACACACACACACACACACACTCACACACACACACAAGCAGAATGAAACTAGAAAGGGGACTACTTGGAAAGAGGGAAATTATTAGTGAGAATAGGAGGAAGACAAGAGATGGTATTGGGGTATGATTCAAATACTTTATAAATATGTACAAAAATCTCATAATGAAACACAATATTGTACATAATTAATATATGCTAATACATTTTAAAGTAAAATTTTTATTGAATTCTTGTGTATTTCACATAAAATATACCAATCATCTCTATATCTCCTTTCCCCCAGTGGCACCCTCCCATGCCCCACATCCACACACACACACACACACACACACACACACACACACACATCACTGGAATTCATATATTCTGTCATCTGTATCAAGGCCCATCATGTCAAGCTAGTATCCCCAGACATCACCTGATGCAAGTTCATCAACTGGAGTTTAGTCAGCCCATCAAGAGTCCCTCCCCTTAAGAAGATGAGCTCTTCCTCACCCAGGAGCAATCAGCCGCCAATAATTCTTTGACTAAGATTGGGACCTGCTGCTCATTTGAGTTTCCATGGGTCTTGTGCATGCTGACATCATTGCTGTAGGTTCATAGGAGCAGGGTCCCAGGAGCTGTAAGACTCTATTTCCACATGGTCATGTACTTTATCCGGGCTCTTACACTCTTTCTGCCCCCTCTTCTGCAATGGTCCCTGAGCCCTGGGTAGGTGGAGTTTAATATAGGAGTCCTGTCCAAGGACTCATACTCTGAAGACTCATATTCTCTATGCTTTGGCTACTTATGACCTTTTGTGTTCATGGCCCTCTGTTGCATGAGGGAGCTTCATTGATAATAATGGAGAGATGCATTATTTTTTTCTTTACCCCTTTTTTTATGGTCCGTGAGCCTTAGTTGTAGAGGTTGCATGTGTTAATCATTTATGTGGTTATTAGGCCTTAAAGTGGGGATTGGACCATTGATTGATGTTCTCCATTGATAACTTGAGCAGTGCTCTCCAAAGCTATGAGCTAGCCTTCAGGGGATGTGGCTTCCAGGTCAGTTCCAGCTCCATTGCTCCAAACCCTATGACTAAAGTACTTCCTTTCTTCAGCAATAGGGTCTTACCTTCAAGTTCTGGGAAGCCATCAAGGGCTGTGAAAATAGGCTGTGTAATTTGAGGAGTCTTTTGGACTACCGTGGTCATCAACTCAAAGGAAGGCTTCTCTTGTCTGACACTGTTTCTTCAGCTATACACATGGACTCATGTAGAGATCTGGTATGTACAATTTGTCATTCAGTAGGTTTTTGGACTAATACAATTCCCTCTGTTTTTAGGCATTATTTATCTTTCTTCTTTTTAAATTGAGAAAGGTATGGAGGGAAGGTTGGACAGGGAGAGAAAGGAGAGAGCTGGTAAAATTTTTAACAAGTTCTAGCCCACTTAGCTCTTTGACGGGAGCAGAGTATAACCCTCAACCTCTGCTTGCATGTATGGTCACCTTAGTTCCTCAGTGAATTCATCCAGGCCTGTGGCTTTTAGTGCTATCTCTGTGGGGTCCCCAGTGTAGAATCTCTAGACCCCTGCCAAGCCTATTTCTCCTTCATCACCACCAGCCAGCAGCTCAGGGTAAAACTCTTAGAGCTGCTTTACCCTTCTCTCTCCCTTTCATCGCACACCTCAAACATCCAAGAATATAGGGGAGCTAGAATATATACAGAATCTAACTTTCTGATCACATGCTACCATCCCAATCCAGCTCCTCTTGATGTGAGGGGCACATGTGAAGGCTAACCATGTTTGACCATAAAGGGCTGCCAGTGCTAAAACATATTTGTTTCATGTATAATTATACTAGCAACCCCAACTGAAAGCCATGGCAGGAATGGAAATCACTTGCAGGCTCCCAAAAGATCCATGGCCCCAGGGGGTAAGGCCTGCTACCACACACGCTAGGTCAGTGAAACCACAGTCAGCAGTCACAGGAGGGAACTCAACCTCTGCGCCCCCATGAATCACACTCTGGGTTCAGTCTCAGGAAGAGTCACCTGCCCAGGAACCCATGTGTCAGAGTTTGGGAATATTCTTATTCCTCTCTCTTCACCTGTATTTATAATCAAAAAGTAAGAGTTTAACTATCTTTAAAAGAGGATAATAATATTTCTCACTTTATGAATGTTGACACTTGTCCAATAATTCACAGAGTCCAGAACTGTGAAGAAGGTCGAAAGGTAGGATCAATAGGGACTCTAGACAAAATAAAGGCCCTCTGCAACCTCTCCAAGTTTAGGCCCAACTCGAGTGTGATAGGGAATAACAAAGCCTAACTCAACTTGTTGCAAGACTCCCTCACCCTTAACCCAGTCCTCTAACCTTTATAACGTCTACATACCTGAAGATACACAAAGATTCACCCTGTTCCAAGCCATTGTTCTGAACTCCAGATTCCTGTGTCTGACACCACACTCAATGGGGTATTTCATATCAATAAATCATACTGGAAAGGACAGATATTGTATGTGAGGGTCTAGGGGTATGTGTCTGTCTGTCTGTCTTGAGATAATAGAGGGAAAAAGACAAATATCACATGCTATTTTTTAAATGCAAAACAACATGTAAAGTGTGTGTATGTCATATGCTTGTTATTGAAAAGACAACACCTTTTTAGCTGAAAATTTTTAAATACTGGAAGATGGTCAAATCAATTTAAGCATGGAAAAGTATGTGGAATAAGGAGATCAATGCCCTGTATAAGACATTCATTCACTCACTCATTTGTCTCTTCAACACTGTGGATCTTTGAGCTTCATGCTGTCCTATGATCAGAAGACATACTTGAGGATCTGCAAGATGGTGCAGTGGGTAAAGCCACCAACTGCCAGGACTGCCAACCTGAGTTCCATCCCCAGGACCTGCATGGTAGAAGGAAGGAGGAGAGAACTGACTCTCACCAGTTCTCCTCTGATGTACACACACAGACACACAGACACACACAGACACACACACACACACACACACACACACACACACAATCTAAATCTAGTAAAAGTCACCACAAAAAGGAAATGTACACGTTCCTTGTCCTAGCGAATCTTAATGGCTACAGCATACAAATGAAGGATTATAAATTCCCTGCCCTTGCTCTACCCAGTCAGGTACCTGCTTTTATATGAGTGGACCAACCAACCAGTCTGTCCAATCTAAAGTAGGAAAGGGGGAACCCAGTCCTGTCCCACCTCCTAACCAATAGAATCTAAAAGCCTCAACTCTGCACCCCCTCCCTTGTGGGGAGCCTGTCTCTTTGCTGTGTGGAGTGTTGCTTATGCTTCTATAAACCTTGACTGTGTGCTATGACTGCAAAAAAGTAAATATGTGTATATTAAACAACATTGGTTTACAGACTCTGATAAAAACGGTAATGTATCCGAGTTAAATGGAGATATAAATCACTGTTGTCCACATTTGTTTTACATAAAATTTGTAGAGCAATAACTCTGGGATTGGCACATACAAATGTTCTCTATAGTTTCCCTGTTGTACAGTATCACCTTGTAGCATTCTCTTTAAGATGATTTAACATAAAAAATTAAGTTTGCTCCCCAAGTTAATCATATATAGTCACCCAAAACAACATGGGTAAATTTGATGAAATCTGAGCCTAGATTTCACCCTATAGTTATGTATAAACACTTGTCATCTGGAGACTCAGCGGTTAAAAAAAAGGGGGGTACAGTTCATAGCACATGAGAACCTTCTCGTCAAAAACCTTGCAACTTCAAATCTTTAAACTAACTCATGGAAAAGTTTGTATGTTCCAAACGAACAAAAATTGTCACCAACTTAACGGCTGAGAAAGAAAAGATACAGCTTTGCATTGAGTAGGATGTACCAGAAGTGCAACTGAAAGGTTTACCCGTCTGAACATCGAAAGGAAGGAAAGCCTCAGATTGCCATAAACATCGAACCCCTCTGTGGCCCCTACATGTAACAACTATTTATAATGAGTCCTAATGAAACTTACCTTCTAGGTGCCGAAAGGTTTTGATATGAGAGACTTGCCTCCCCCCGAGAACAAAGAGAAATATGACGATGATGAGTGCGCTCTCCAACTGTAAATTGGAGACAACTATTAAGAGGTAATCTTCTTATAAAACTGGTAAAACTGCCTTCTTTTAATTGACTAATAGACAACAAGAACCTGTGAAAAGGATTATTCTCTGTTCGAAACCAAATAAAAATACTAAAGTCCTTAAACTATGCGCTTAACAAAATATATCAATACAGGAGCTCTGACATCAGACAATGGATTATTCCACCAGGGAGATGTTGGCCAGGGACTAAGGCCCCACAAAGGTAAAGTCCTTGCTCTAAACTGGGTACCTGCAAAGAAGAGAGGCAAAAGGCCCTGCTGTGAAGACTGACATTAACATGGGAGGATGTATTGAGACCACACTGCAAGTGTACAGATGGCCTCTGGAACACCAGAGAGTGTTACCAAAGCCATAAACAATAAAGAAATATACAGGTCTCTTGGTCAAGCAAGACTCCCCGTCACACCAAGCTACACCTCACCTGCCTGGAAATACCGTGCAGCAGATGGCAGCCATATGCCTGTATATCCCAAAATCTAATTGGCATTGCTTCTCTCTTTGGAGGAATAACCCATGGCTGATGCACACAAGCTTACATCCTCTACAGGTTGGAGATGTCATCAGCCACAGTAAGACCCTGGCATATTTAACAGGAAAAAATGTAATTCATGGATCAACATATCATCTAAACATATGTGTCTATACCAAAGTAACCTACCATAACTATATAGCTGTTTAAATACCTATATATCTAATTGCTTGTGCTTCATTAGTAGATGAAAGGTTATTCCTGCACAAACTGTCAGCCCATGAAAGGAAACAGCCAGAATTACCAGAATCCAAAGACAACAGCTCCAGAGAGAGTGGACTGTTCTTGCTTCTCATCACACTGTGCCCCTTTTCTAAGCCCAGGGAACAACACTGCAGAAGAGGAGGCGTGGTAGAATGTAAGGGCTGCGATTGGGGTGAATGGTGAAACTACAGCAATGTAGTCTGGACCCTCATTTGATTAACCTGATGGAACACACAACCCCTCACTCCCCGCTGGAAGGTGGGGCTGTGGGGGTTTAGGCACAACAGCCTGCAAATTGGTTTTACATGAAGGATGCTTGTACTCATGGATTTTCACTTATAGCTAAAAAATGGAAAAAAAAAACCTGAGAGAAATATGCAGGACAGGCATGGCAGAATGCATGATCTCGGTTGGGGTGGGGGTGGGGGGGAAGGGAAAGGGAAATATGCCTGAACTGAATTGGAAAATGATGTATGAAATGCACAAAGCATCAAAAAAAAAAAAAAACCTTGACTGTGTGCTGTGACTGCAAACTTCTCATCTTATAATTCTTTACCTGGTGAAAAGAAGGATCTGAAAATGGACCCTAGGCAGCATCACAGATGATCCATTTCCCTAAAGAGATTAATCCAACAAGGAAAGAGAAGAAAAAGGGAAAGGGAACTGGTAAAGTATAAACTATCCAAGTCAAGAAGCTAAGACTAGCTACATTAAACCTAATGAATGAATCAGAATTTTTAAATACAAAAGCTAAAACACACACTTAACCCTGAATGGCTGAATGGATATAGAAGGCCTATTTGTGTGTGATGGGTGGTTCATCATCGTTGCCAACTTGACCAGATTTGGAATCACCCAGGAGACACACTTCTAGGCATGTGAGGGTGTTTTTGGAGAAGTTTAACTGAGTAGGGAAGACCCGCCCTGAATGTGGATGACGCCATCCCATATATTAAGGGAGCTCTCAGACTGTGAAAAAGGGGAAAAGGAAGAATCCAGGTGCTTCCTGACAGCAGACCCAGGGTTGTTGGTATTTTTGTTTGTTTTTTGTTCATTTGGTAGCTTTTGTCACAGCAACAAATAAAGTAACTAATGGTTGTAGCAAGGCTACTAAGCAAGGCAGGATGCTCCCAGTGTTTCTACAGGTCATGTAAATTGAAATTTGTTATTCCCACAAGAAGGCAGGAGCTGCAGAAAATGAGTTCTTACCTATATCAGTGAACTGAGGTTAAAGGACAAACCAACGCCCCAAACTGAGGAAACAGCAAGTGGACACAATGAATGATAACAACATGGAAAGAAAGGCAAGAAGAGAAAGCTGTGAGAAACCACACTAGAACAAAAAAACCGTAAGCGATGAGCAGATAGAGGTTCCAGGAGGACAAAGGCAGAGAGTCTAAAATTCCAGGGTCCCTAGACTTAGGAGTACCATACACTTGTTACCTCCAGGTTCTCCAAAGTTTTCACAGTGAAAAATGAAGAAAAATTCAGTTTCACTTAGAGTGTAGATGAGAGAAATATGATAACTCTGATATATGTCTATGGCGTGTTGCTCTATTTAATACTAAGAATGAGGGGGCTGGAGAGATGGCCTAGTGGTGAAGAGCGCCGACTGCTCTTGCAGAGGACTCAGGTTTGATCCCCAGCACCCACAGGGTGGCTGAGAACGGTCTTTGACTCCAGTTCCAGGGGAATAGGACACCCTCTTCTGACCTCCGCAGCATTGCACGACACGGGTGCACAAACCTACATGCAGATAGTACATTCATACACATAAAAAATAAATTAAAAAAATACTAAGAATGAGGAAGAGCTTAAGCCACTGGCATGAAAGGCTTTTCTATTCAAAACAACATACAACTATAGAATAATAAATTTTAACACATCACCAAAATGGTTGCTATTTCAAAGACTAACCTCACCCAAACTGATGAAATAATAAAATTTGAATGGAGCAAAATAAGGATGTGGAGATATGATTTCTCCTGTGCTTCTATGAAAAGTGATCTGGCATCACACGTCTGGAAGCTCATGCTGAATATCTCCAAACTGTGCAAGCACGATAACCTATAATTTGCCCTTATGCAAATGTAGTCTACAAAAATAATAAATGGACACAAAAGCATGTTCTCCAACAGTCAAAGATATTTATCAAAGTGTTATGTCTAATAGTAAAAAGCAGGGAACAACTCCCACATCTAATAATAATAATTTTGATAAATAAATTGTGACATGTGTATACAATGGGCTGTTATCCAATCATTTGAAACAAGGCTGTGCATGCTTCTTGGCTCTAAAAATGATATATTAGCAAGTGACAAAAAGCAAATTGGCAAATTGGCAAGCAAGATACCTAGCATGAGTCCCATCTTTTTTATTTATTGAAAGAGAAAAGGCATTTTGAAAACCTACGTACCAAATTGCTAAGAGTATTTAACTTTGGAGACTTGAATTGTAGGCAGTTCCTCATTTACTTCTTTATACTATATATATATATATATATATATATATATATATATATGTTACTTGCTAATTTTATGTGTTTATAAAATAAGTGCTAAATACTATACACAAAAAACTGATTTATATATTACTAAAAAATTAATGCTGGCCTCTACAATTTTTCCAAACACGGGAAACTCTACTGTGTAATTTGTGGTAGTGAGGGGATGCACTAAAAGATAATAAATAAATGCTAAAATATTGTCTCAAGTGGTAAAATATAGGTTAATTTTTTTTTGCTCTTTTTTTAAATTTTTTTTTTATGTGTATGATTGCACTGTCTGCATGTAGGTCTGTGCACCCCTGTCATGCAATGCCGCGGAGGTCAGAAGAGGGTGTCAGATTCCTCTGGAACTGGAGTTAAAGACAGTTCTCAGCTGCCATGTGGGTGCTGGGGATTGAACCTGGGTCCTCTGCAAGAATGGTCAGCGCTCTTAACTGCTAGGCCATCTCTCCAGCCCCAATATAGGTTAATGTTTTAAGTCATACTTTATCTTAATTTGCTCAAAACATATATATTTATGGATCGCAGAGTGACTTTTCAGAATGTTTATATGTAATGATCAAATGGGGTAATTAGCACATCCATTACGGCAGATGTTGGTCAGTCCCTTGTAGTGAGCACGTTCAAGCTCCCCTAATACACATATTTTGGGGTTTTTGTTTGTTTGTTTTTTAGTATAATAAGGAATATTTATTATTGGTTTCCAATCTCAAATGTTTTTTTTTCATCTTTTTTTTTTATTTTTAAAAATTTTTTTTTCTTCTTCCCCTTCCTTTCTCCCACCCCGCCAGAGCTCATGCATTCTGCCAAACATGCTTTTCATCTCTTAGTCTTTCTCAATATTTTCCATGGGGAAGTTGACTGTTTTGAGCAGAAGTTCACTGTTTCAGTCAGTTCTTTGATGCAGTCTTTTCTGTTGTTGTTGTTGTTGTTTCCAAAATGCATTACGCCCAACTGCTTTGTACAAAAGCTCTTGAAACACACACTGCTGTTAACTATAGTCACCTCACTATGCAATAAAATACTATATGTTGCTACCTTGGTGGTATAAAGGATCTTTAAATACAATTTCTTTTATTATTATTTTTCCTTTTATATTGTTATTAAACTTTTTCCCATACTTCAGACATCATTTCTCAATCAAATTTAGAGTCACTTCCCTTTCCATGCCCCCCACCCCACCTGAGTCCCTGCACTCTGCCATATATGTCTTGCATCTTTTTCTGAGTCTTTCCAGAGTTTTTTTCCAGTTCTTTTGTTGTTATTGTTGCTGTTGTTGCTGTTGTTCCCTCTAACTTGTAGTGCTTCAATATATATATACATATATACATAGTATTATATATGTATATAAATATATGTATATATCATCTGAATTTGAAGATAAGGAAAACATGACATCTTTTAGAAAAAAAATCTCCAATTTAAGTACAATTTCCTTGGCAACTGAAAAATAAGTAAAATTATCAGGTTCTATAAGCAGTTAATGGTTGGGGGAGTATTTTCTTGCATGGTGTAGCCACTGGGAAGGTGTCCATGTTCCTATAAATGAACCCTCAGCAATGTTTCTGTAAGCAACTCATTAGAAAGAGGAAGGAACAAGAGGGAGGAACAAAAGAAAGAGATGGGAGTGGATATGACAAAAATACATTATATGTATATAAAAATGTCATGATGAAGCTCATTAATGTTGATATGTATGCCTAATAGATGCTAATAAGAACATTTTGAAAAAATATTGTAATTATAAATAACCAGTGTTTAGTCTAATAGCAACTCTCTTGCTACAGTTTGGAGTCTTAGCTTCTGGTTTCTAAAATGAAGCAAGAGGCTAGACCTTCTCACAGCCCCACTAATGGCCCCCAGGAAGCCATTTCTTTGCAAGCACCAGCTCAGTCATCCAGATAATATCTACTGCTGTTGCAGGCTTGGTATGCAGTCCATTTAGAAACAGATTTTGTAGAAGGGGGACAAAAGTAATGTTCATTTGTTTCATTACAACAATTTGATAGGAACAATCATCCAAAAAATGGAAAATGTCAAGTGGGCTATTAAAGCCCTCCAGCAGGAACGGGTGCGTCTAGGCACAGATAGTAAATGAGAGCAATCTTGAGAAAGGAACACAAAAGGGTGTGTTTCTAGCAGGAGGCACAGGAGGCTAGGGACACAGCAATGAGCCTGACTTTCAGGTTCCGGTGTGCAGAGAGGAGCCTTAGCTGATCTTCCTCCAATGGTAAACAGTCTGTTTTTTCTGCTTGGTCAGAATAGTTCAGCCATGATCCTGGAGTGCCTCTCTGGACCAGCTGCTTTGCTGGAGCCTGGGGATTCAGAAGCGACACCTTCCATGATGGCTAATATTGATAACCAACTTGATAAGACTGAGAAACACCTAGAAGATAAGCCTCTGGATAAGTCTCTGAGGAACTTTCTAGATTAGGTTAACTGAGGTGAGAAAAATCCACCCTAAACGTGGGCAACACCATCCCATGGGCTGGGGTCCTGGACGGAATAAAAAGGAGAAAATGAGTTGAGCACCAGCATTGTCTGTGTGCTTCCTGACGACCTGGGATGCAATGTGACCAGCTACCTGCAGCTCCCGCTGGCTGAGCACCAGCATTGTCTGTGTGCTTCCTGACGACCTGGGATGCAATGTGACCAGCTGCCTCCAGCTCCCGCTGGCTGAGCACCAGCATTCGCCTCTCTGCTTCCTGACGACTTTGGATGCAATGTGACCAGCTGCCTCCAGCTCCCGCTGCCATTCCCTCCTCACCACAATAGACTGCATTTTCACAGTGAGCCACAGTAAACTCTTCCTTCCCTACTTAACCTTTGTCAGATATTTGGAGGCAGCAATGATACAAGTAACCAACACACTTTCCTTGTTCTCAAAGGTCTCCAGAATCCATAAAGAGAAAAAAGACAGGATCTGGACAGACGGATGGCTCAGTGGGGAATAACACTTGCTGTTCACGCAAAAGGACCAGAGTTCAAGTCCTAGTATCCACATAAAAGTTGGGCATGGCTGTGTGTAAAGCCAGCACTGGAGGACGGAGACAGCAGATCTGGGAGCTTACTGGCCAGCCAGCTTAACCAAAACATCAAACTCCTGCTCCAGCTTCAGTAAGAGACTCTATCACTAATTAATTAATTAATTAGCAATGGAGGAAGATACCCAGTGTCCTCACTAACCTCTTCATGTGTGTGCACAAGTGCAAACACCCACACTTATACATGGACATAACACACATATTCTCACAGAGAGCAAGATGGAACTGCAATATGGTAGGAAATGCACCATAGGTCTGTGGCAGAGGTCCACAAATGTGGGCTCCAGCATAGCATTGTATGTCTCTGCATTAAATACTAGTTCCATGCAGGTAGAGGAGATGTTTCATATAGCATCAAGAATGTGCTTAAAAGCCTTGAGAATGAGCATGCTGTGCTCCAGGATTTCTCAGCAAATGCCCTAGGTGAGGGAGGCTCTGAAGATGGGCAATGGTTAGGATGAATTTAAACCAGGTGGCTCTGATCAGATTTCAGTCCACACAAAGGAAGCAGCCACTCCATCATCTGGTATTCCAGTGAGCAAGAAACTTCAGTGCTAGGGTTTCAGGCACATACAGCCAAGCCTGGCCTTTACCTGGATGCTGGAAACTTGAACTCAGGTTCCCTTGCTTGTGTAGCAAATGCACTTTCCAATAAACTATCTCCCCAGCCTCTATCTTTCTTTCCCTTTATGTATCTGTGAGTTCTGTGAGGCTGGAGTGTATTAGTTACTTTCCTCATTGATGCACTATTGGGGACCTTCTCACTATCGATTCCTGACACCACTCATGTGTCCAGTGCAATCCGTGCCAGGTAGCCTGTTACAATGGTTAATATTGAGCATCAACTTGACAGGATCTAGAATCGCCTAGGAAACAAACCTCTGGGTATGGCTGTGAGAGAGTTTCTGGATTGGGTTACTTGTGGTTGGGGGACTCACCCTAACGGTGGGCAGCACCATTCCATGGGCTGGGTTTCCAATTTCATAAAAGGAAAAAGCTAGCTGAGCATGGGCATTCATTGCCCACTGCTTCCTGACTGCAAATGCAATGTGACCAGCAGCTTCAACTCTTGCTGCCATGATGCCTTACCAGATGGACTGTACCCTCTAACTGCAAGCTGAAACATATCCTTGGTCTCTTAAAGCACTTTGTGTGAAGTACTTTATCACAAGCAACTGGAGAAGTGACTAATACCCTGTTCAACATAAGGACATCACTTAAAATTAGCCACACTTGAAATTAAACATTAGATCAAAATCATTCATTTAGAGGGGGAAGTGGCCACTGCCCTGTGACATGTCCAGACCTGCCCCTGGCCTTCCTCTCACTTCTCAAGAGAAATGCAAAAGACAGTCTACCTTCTTGTTTCTAATTCTCTACACTTGGTTCTAATTTGCAATTTGTTTCAAGGTCTCTGCTTCCATTTAAATTAAATCTGCAAGAAAATAATTATCTGGTAATTTTCCAGTGGAAGGAAAAACAAAACAAGCCTCATTCACCTTGCGGGTTTCAGAGATGTTTGTTGACCCTCATGGTCCAGGGCTGGAACAGACTGGTCTCAGGGACAAAGGCAGAGATAGGGCTCAGAGAGTGGTTAATGCTAGCTTGAATAGGTCTAACCTTTCTGGACACAAAGAAACTCAGGAAAGAGGAAAAGGTCTGCATAAGAAAGATAGGGAAGGAGTGAGTGTCCCCATGGAGGCTCAGGCAGGAGCTTCAGAAAGGCGTGTGATGGTTAACACTAAATGCCTTAGATTTTTACAATCTAGGATCAACTAGGAGACAACCTTTAGGACATGTATGTGAGGGAGTTTGTCGACTGGGTTGAGGTGGAAAGACCCACCCTAGCTGTAAACAGCACCATGGCATGGGCTGGGGTCCTACACAGAATTAAAAGGAGAAAGTGAGCTGAACTGAGCACCAGCATTCATGTCTTCTGCTTCCCGAATGCCGATGCAAAGTGATCCACTGCCTCGTGCTCCTGCCGATGGTCTGTAGTCTCCCAAATGAGAACCCAAATCAACCCTTCTGTTTTCAGTTGCTTTTGTTAAGGATTTGATCAAAACAAGGAAAAGTAACTAATTCCCATGGCATCTGTCTCACAATCATAACTGAATGCTGTTATTTGTCCTAGCATCATCATTGTCACTTGTTCCCACACAGAAAGGCAGGCCTGGTCTCAGCACAGGCCCTGCTCCAGGACTACGGTAAAAGCATCTGGACATGGCACACCTCCCTCCATCCACACCTTAATATTTGCTGCCACAAGAATATAGAGGCTTTCAGATAGGTGAGTTTTTCTAGTTTGAATGAAAAGAAGGAGCTGGAAGCCTTAGGAAATTATCCTGCTGACGCTCAGAGGCTCATCTTCTCTGGGTGGGTCTCAGTCTCCTCTTTTGACAATGGGGGAAACTAGTGAGTTTTCCTTTACTGATACAAAAAAAAAAAAAAAAAAAGACAAATCCTGCAATGTTCCTTCCCTTCTCCTATACCTTGTCCTCACTAAAGTAATGGCCAGAGCATGAACAGCCTTTATGTCACCATGGGGAAAACCAAGACACACACAACTTTGGTTTGACTTATCTAAGGCGCTGGATCAAGGCCAGCAGGAAGACGGTGGGGTTTTCTTTATTCCATTTAGTTTAGTTTAGTTCATTTCGCTTTGTTTCTGTGGTGCTACAGGTTGGACCCTAGGGCTGCCTGCTTGCTAGGCAAGCACCCTGTAACCACTTAGTGATATCCCAGTCTTCTTTTTTATTTTTCGTTTTGAGATGCAGTCTCACTGAATGCATTCCATAACACAAACTAGACTCGAACTTGCAGTCCTCTTGCCTTGGCTTCCGGAATGCCTAAGAAAACAAGGCTGTGCCACCAGACCTGGATCAAAATTCTTCCTATTTGAGAAAATTGTAGCCCAGTGATTTAAGCCAGACTGAGTTGTTTTCTGTATAACAGCCAACTTCAAAGGTAATTGAGAAAAGTAGCTGAAACTATTTGATATGATATAGCACAGGCATTATATAGTACAGGATGCAGAAAATAGTGCAACAGTACAATCTCCATATTATTGGGTCTGCGTGTCTGTATGTGTGTGTGTGTATGTGTGTTAAGTGTATACATGTGTACATGTGTTCATGTTAGAGGCTGCTGGGCAAACTCAGATGTTTTCTTCAATCACTGTGCACTCTGTTTCTGGACACAGGGTCTCTCACTGAACCTGGAGCTTGTCAGTTGATCTAAGCCAGCTGGACAGTGAGCCCAGGGGTCTCTCCTGCCTGCCTTCCCAGCATTACAAGCATGTGCCACCACACCTAAGTATTTTACAGAGTGCTGGAACTTGAACTCAGATCCTTATGCTTGCACAGCAAGCACTTTAAGGACCAAGCCATCTCCGCAGCCTCCTATCCTGCTTTTATCAGTCTCTTCTTTTGAACATAAAACTATCTTGAGGAAGAGGCAGGTGTATCAGATTGTATTGGCCATGGAAGTGAGGGTGAATTGTGAAATCACAGCAAAAACAGACTGTACTTTTATTTGATCAGCATATTTGTATAAGCAAACATCTTCAACTAGACTTGGGGACTCCGGGTTGTACAAGAACTGGACTCAGATATTTGCTAATTGGCTTTACATGGATTTACATGGATACTCCTCATGTTTATTGCCTATAGGTACTAACTGGACAAATAAAAAATTAAGAAAGCAAAAAAAATTGAGACTGTGTTTCCCCCTGTATTTAGTTTTCTGTACTCTATGAACTATTTTTCTGATATTTAGAATATTTAAATGAATCTATTGTCTTGTAATTTTTTTATTTCTCCTAAGATCAGTTAGACCTTATAGTTATAACTTAACAGAGTGGTTATCTCTAACACTAGTAGTTCTTATTTGTGGATAATGGCTTTATTTGTTGTTATATTGGTATCATAACAGATTTGAAAAAAAGAAAGGTTTTGAAAATGAGAAATGAGACATATTATAAAAGATGTGTAGTAATGAAATGTTACTCTTCTTTTGGAGCTATTTAGTTTTATAATTAATCTGCTCTGTATGATACGGTATTAAATGGAATTTGTATGTATGCATTATTTTGAAATCAATAATAAACTCATTTAAATTTGAAAAAAAGAAATGTACAATGGCTCAATAAAAATATTTAAAAATAAAAATAATAAGCCAGGTGTGGTGGCACACACCTTTAATCCTAGCACTTGGGAGGCAGAGGCAGGTGGATCTTTGTGAGTTCAAGGCCAGCCTGGTCTACAGAGTAAGTTCCAGGACAGCTGGGGCTACAAGGAGACCCTGTCTCAAAAAGACCAAAAATAAATAAATAAATAATAAAAATAATAAATAAAAAAAGAAAAAGAAAACTCTTTAACCAGGGTGCAAGGCTTTCTCCACAGCTGCTTCCCAGGACCAGAGCCTGGACCAGGGAACAGCTCTACCAGCTTCCCTGGGACAGTGGATGAGCTAAGTTCAGCAGTCACCCCTGAGAAATAGGCTGTCCTGTCACTGTGTCCAGGAGCAGGAGGCAGAGTGCAAATGGGAGGCAGAAAGGACGTGAGAGAGGAGGCCCTGAACAGCTGGCAGGGGCCTGCAAGCTCAGTGGGGGCATCACACTCGCCTCTGGTTTTGACCCTAGTGACAGCCTTGGTTTCTGTGCTTCCAAAAGAAAAGAGTTCAGACAGGACACAGTAATGAAGCAAGCAGGCATGGCTTAGTTTCAGCAAGCAAGGAAACAGGGATAGACTCCATAGAAAAAGTGGACCCAGCCGAGCAGCAGCCACTCCAACCTGTTCCTGTTACTAACTAGATTACAAGATGCAAGACTGCGTGTAGGGTAGATGGCTCAGGGGTAAGAGTGCTTGTCGCCCAGCATGAAGGCCTGAGTTCCAATGCCCAGCACCCACACAGAAATTTGGCATGCTATTTTCCAGGTACCCGTAATACCAGCACTGTTGGGGGTGGACATAGTAGGATCCCTGGGGCTGCTGGCCAGTCAGCAACCTAGGGAAGAAAAAAAAGCCAGATCAGGTTCAGCAAGAAACCCTATCTCAGGGTAATAAGGCAGAGAATGATCAAGCAGGACACCCAACATCCTCCTCTGACCTATGCATGCTCACCCAAAGGCATGCACACACACACACACACACACACACACACACTCACAAATATTTCCTGGGTTCAAGTATCTTTAAAGTAGATGTTAGCACTAGGGAAGGAGGAACAGCGTTCTGAACTTCCTCCTCTGGCCAGGAAGTTTCCGAGGCTGCTTTAAGCTGAGCCAACCAGAATGGACCGCCAGCACATATTTTTCGTGTCCTGTTTCTTGCACTATCATCAACCATCCTTAAATCCTATTTGTTGGACTCTTAGCAGGTCCAGATGGGGCAAGCCCTACCATATCTTCATGGCCCAGCTGTAATTAACCACCATAACTTATTGGTCTCTACATCCTTTTCGTGGGGAGAACATGGCCATTCCCTCCTGGAGTCAACTTTCTGCCTAACAGGAGCAGAAACAGCAATGGCTTCCCAACCAAGTAGAAGGAAGAGGTGCGGGTGCTGAGGAGCACTTGCCCAGGCCATTCTATTCATTTCTGAAAGGCATTGTTTGTGCCCTAGGGCATTACAGCAAGACAGGAGGAGGGAGTCTGCTCCTCCACCCCCCCCCTTAAAGCTGGCTCTCAGAGATCCTAGAGCCAATAAACTCTTAAAAGCAATCAGAAAAATGGGAGCTGAGATGTGTGGATTCACTTGATAGGAAATGGTGTCCCTCCTTAATCTGGTTTTGTATTTTATCTTTCTTTTATGCTCCCTTTAAGCTATTTTATTTCACCCGCCTACTCTCTATCCTTCAGTGAGCATATTTATATTCTGCAATGAAAAGGAAGATTTCCTATCCCAGCCTTTCACACAAAGCCTTTCCTTGGAAAATGTACATAGCTTCATCCTCCTTTGAAGTCGCCTCTGCCAGCTGACCCTGGGTACCATTCATCCCCAGCTGAGAATCAATGCATGACAGATGCAGCCCCATCACCTACACAATCGCCTGCATCTTTCAATCCATGATGCTGAGACCCATACCATACCTATATTCTTCCTAATTTTCAACTCTGCTAAGTGACTATTCCTGGCAGGCCTAGGGGGTTGTCTACATCATCAGTGAAAAGAAGTGAAAGATTATGCCTTATCTAGATGGTAAGAGGCTGAGCCACTGTTTCAACCCCTAGGTCTAATGGATCCGGACTGATATGGATCCAGTTTCCATGGTGTTCTCATTCACCTCTTTCTCCCTAATCAGCAGTAACTTTGTAATGCATGCTCAACTTTGTCTAGTGTCTTATTAGCCACATTGTCCTCTGAACAATGGTGCTGGAGCCTGGTGTGATGCTTCTGAAAGGGGAGAGAGGGATGGACAGGGGTACTTTTGCATTCCATGCTGAGACACTTTTCCATTTATTTATCTAGTCTTTGAGGATTTCATACATATATAGAATGTAACTTGATCATATCCGCCCTTAAGTCCCCCATTCCAACTTGTTCCAGACTCCACAACCTCTTCCCAACAACCTCTTCTTTCTAAATAATGCACTGAGTTGAGATAATACTGCCTGTAAGCACGCAGATGTAGGGCTGTTCCCCAGGTTGCATGGGCAAACTTACCAGACACCACAACCCTGAAAATAACTGACTCTCCTGCCCCCTGGGAGCCATCAACTTCTCAACTAGGAATAGGGCCCTGTGGGCCCTTCCCCCAACCATGCTGGAATATTGGCTGTATTGATATCGTATGTAGCTTGTGTAGACTACCAATGCTGCTGAGAGTTCCCAGGTGCCACACCTCAGTCATGTCCAGAAGACACTAATTTGCATCAATCCACCAAGTTTTCTAGCTCTTGCAATCTTTCCACCCACTCTTCCATATGCTCCCTGCACAGTTTGGGGAGGGAGTATGATATAGAAATCCTGTTTGTGGCTGAGCTCTCCACAGTCACTTATTCTCAGTACTTTGACCAGATGTGGGCCTCTATATTACCTCTATCCACTGCAAAAAGTAGCCTCTCTGATAAGAGATGAGAGCTCCACTAATTATAGGTATGAAGTTAAGTATTCAGTATTTGGATTCTATATCAAGTCAGCAAAATAGCAGCAGGTTCTCCCTGAGGTCTACCATCTCTCAGGCCATGGAATACGGTTTGGTTTACAGCATGTTAATCCTTTCCTTCTTGGGGCTCAGGCTGTCTGAAGGCAACTTAAAGATTCAATTCTTGTCTCTGCCCATTGGTGTTTGTAGTGACAGGCAGCACGAGCTCCAGTATCCGGTTCCAGGTCCTTGCAGGAAGCAGCTTCTGGGCCTTCAATACCATCATAGAAGGGAGCTGTGCAACATGCAGCCTGTGATGTCCTCTGCGCACTGTAAGGGAAACCACTGCAAACTCTTCCCTTCCTGGATACACTTCCTTCAGTGCTTTGCTAACTCTTCCTGCCTGTCTTTGAGGCCTGTGATCCAATCACCTGTTTAAAAACAAAAGACAATCTCCCTCTTTGATTCATTCAGTGCATTTTCTTTCATGGTCCTTGGAAGAATGCCCTTGCCTTGGATTTAGCAAAAAGAACATGAGAATTAAAAATACCCAGCTGACTACTAAAGGAGAAATGTTCTGAGGGGATAATCAAAGGCTTTATGAACCCCAAATATCAGCATCTCAGACTCCCACCATCACTTATGGTCCTGGGTCCTAACAGAGTAACACAACAAATGGGTTAACACCATACTTTTCTCACTTGGAGGATTGGCCTGGCACCAGCCACAGATTTGAGTACACCTGTGTGCAGGCTTGCATGTGCGCCTGTCAAGCTGAGCTCTGTGGACACGTGCAGAAGGATACACGAGGACATGTGGTTACTCAAAAGCTACCTAGATAACCTTTCTGCTAGTCTCAGATGATCTGCAACACCCGAGTCTCCCACTATAATGAAAAGTGGGATAGCACAGACTCAGCCAAGCTCAAACACATGAACTTTTTTTTACATTTTATTGGTGTGTGTGTGTGTGTGTGTGCCATGAAGAATATGCAAAGATCCCAGTATGACCCACAGGACTCAGTTCTCTCCATCTACCACGTGGGTCCCAGGGATTGACTTCAGGTCATCGAACTTGGTGGCAAGCACCTTTACCACCAAGCCAACACTCTAGATGAAACACATGAAGTTTTACAAAGTATTTGGAGCTCAGCTCTGGTCTACACCTTGACTTTCTCAGCTTATCCCATCCCCATCCCTGCACACATCTCCACTGTTACCGGTGCCAAAAATCTGAAGCAAACTTACAGTTTGAAAACGTCACTCTCACTCTCGGGGACATCCTCAGGAACAAGCAAATCTGTACTCGGAAATCAGGATCCATCTTCCCATTGAGAGAGTTAGCATTCCTACCCCAGGCAAAGTTTAAGGCCGCCAACTCAAACACCACCCCTTGAACCAACCATGTGTTAATCACAAAGAATACAGAACACAGAGATGTGGCCTGAAATGGGCAGCCTTGGAATTTGGGCTGAAAAGCACTGAAAACGGAAGTATTTAAGGTTGAGGCCAAATAACCATGGGAAGGAAGTCCTGCAGAGGACAGCTCCCTCTGGTGGTTCACAAAGGGTACTAGCATACAAGGAGAACCTGTGATTCAGAAATCTGTTTACTGTGAGGACTCAGACTGCCTTTCCATGTAACATGGACTAATGTGGAACTAATGCTCTCCTGAGCAGTCTATGGGGAAATGTTATTCCAAGATAAAAAGAAATGCATCCAAGGACTTCTATAACAAATGACCCACTGAAAGAGAGAGAGAGAGAGAGAGAGAGAGAGAGAGAGAGATTTGGAAGCTCCACTGCTTTGGTAGTTGAAAATGTCCTTTTTAAACCCTTCCCCAAACTTTGTTGACTTTTTAAATTATACTTAATTTTTTAATTGTATGTTTCAGGAGGAATCCATGCACATACCACTGTGCCGTTGTGAAGGTCAGAGGATAACTTGCAAGAGTCAGCTCTCTCCTTCCATTATGTATGTCCCAGGAATTGAACTCAGGTCCTCAGAGTTGGTAGCAAGCACCTTTCCCCACTGAGCTGCCTCACTGGCCCTTTTTATTACTATTAATTTATTTCTTCCCACACCTTTTGTGGCCATTTTGATGTGCTGATAGCTGTGTGGTGTGTCAGTATCTGTGCAGAGTATACATGTGTGCAAATCAGTGTGTGGAAGTGCTTTGAACAAATGAAGTGAAAGGTCCCCTAAATGAAGGAAAACAAGCCTGCATTTACCCTCCTTAGAAAGGAAAAGAGCAAAAACACCACAGCCCCTCTGGCACCTCATCAGGACTGAAAATAATACCAGCTGGGCTTTCCAACCATGCATTAAAAATTAGAATTAAAATGCAATACCTCCAGGGTATTTTCCCTTTTACAGCTCATTAGGGGCAGATGAAAGCCAAGGTGTCTAAGAACAGGATCTTGCTTTACACTCCACTGAGATTCCAAGGCTGGCCTTATTCTTTTTGCAGATTCAAGTCACATGATTGTGCAGAGGGGAAATTGGTGCTATGCACCTGAGAAGCCCTGCCTTGGGCCACTCAGCACTTGGCCTGTGTTTCTCCTGAGAAAAAGGCCTAAACCTGACCAACAAAGCAAAGAAATCAGCTCATCAGATCTGTTTGGGTCAACAAGGACAAAGGTGTATGTCAGTGCCCCTGCATCCAGTCTGACCCCAGGCAGCCCAGGTTCTAAATGACAGAGCAGTGGAAACATAGAAACAAGGGAGCATGAAAGATTCTAGAGCAAGGGAGCATCCACAAGGGACCAGCATGTCTCAGCCTTGCATCCTCCAGCTAGGGAAGCATTGGGATCACTCTGGAGAATGAAAGAATGCAACTTTAAAACACTGAATGCCAGGCTGTGGAGATGGCTCAGTAAGTAAAGTGTTTCTCGCATAAGCATGGAAGCCTAATTCAGTCCCCAGGGTTAGTGGCACAGGCCTATGATATCAGCACTGAGAGGTGGAGACAGGAGGATCCCAGCCAGTCAGTGACCAGACAGCCTAGCTGAATTGGCAAGTCTCAAAACCAAGGTACACAGTGCCTGAGGAGCAACTGCCAGGGTTATCCTTGGGGAGGGAGGGAGGGAGGGAGGGAGGGAGGGAGGGAGGGAGGGAGGGAGGGAGGGAGGGAAGGACAAGAGAGAGATGAGACAGAGAAACAGAGAGACAGAGACTGTGCGAAGTGTACTACAACAGCATGGCAGAGCCACTGAGGAGAGTTCAAGCATCAGCACCAGAGACAGAGCATGGCAGAGGATCTAAGAAGAATTCGGCTCATGTTGCATTAGTGGGATTCCTTCTTATACCTTTCTGAGAACGAGGGTGGTTTCACAGCACAAGCCTGGTGTCAGACTCTTTGATTCCCATTCAGGAAGCAGGGGAAGGGGTAGCGAGCAGAAGATATAGTCATAATACCCTTTGATGGTTAATTAACTACCCAGGAGTGAGATTCCAGCCCTGTAATGTCTGTTAACTAGAGACTCACAGATAACGTCTCAACAGGTGCCTGTAGGTATCTGTGAGAGGGGACAGCTGCTGCAGGTACTGTGGCCTGAGAAGCACATGGATTCTAACCTTAAATTCTTACAAGTGGAACCTCCTAAATGGGACAGCACCCTTCTAAAAGAGCTTACAGAGTGCCCCCTCCCCCTCCCGCTGCACAGAAAAAAAAGATGCCATCTAGGAACCAGGAAGTGAGACTTCACCAGACACAGAATCTTCTAGATGCATAGCATGAACTCCCCAAACTCTATAACTATGAGAAATAAATCATTGTCCCATATAAAGCGCCCAGTGGCTTTGGAATTTGTTTGTTGCTAGGGAGGCCAGAGGTCAAACTCAGGTATTGTTCCACAGATGTCATCTGCCCTGTTGTGTTTCGTCTTTTGAGACAAGGTGTCTCACTAGACTTGGGGTTTGCCAGTTTAGCTAATCTGACTAGCCAGCCAGCTCTACTGCCTCCTGCCTCTGCCTCCTCAGCACTGGGATTACAAACAAACGCTGCCATGCCTGGCTCTCTATGTGGGCACTGGGGATTGAACTCAGGTCCTTGTGTTCGTGAGACAGGCACTTAACAGACTATCTCCACAGCCTCTTGGGATCTGTTTACAGCAGCCCCGGAACCTGTGTCCTTCACTTTCAAACACACCTCTGTCCTCTACTTGAGGAGTCTAGCATGTGAATGAACTCTGCAAACTGCTCACTCCTGCCATTAAGAGCCGTGAGACAGAGATGGAAAGGCCACACCTGGGGAGTGGAGAAGCTGCTGCATTTTTATTTATTTTGTGTGTGGAGAGGACCCACATACACCATGGCATACATGTGGGGGTCAGAGGACAACTTGCAATGGTCAGTTCTCTTCTCGCACCATGTGGGACTCAGGGATCACACTCGGACCCTCACACTTTGTGGCAGTACCTTGACACGCTGAGCCATCCCCCCAGGCCCATCTATCCTTTGTCTGTCTGGCAGTACCTTGACTCGCTGAGCCATCTCCCCAGGCCCATCTATCCTTTGTCTGTCTGGCAGTACCTTCACACACTGAGCCACCCCCCCAGGCCCGTCTATCCTTTTGTCTGTCTGGCAGTACCTTCACACGCTGAGCCACCTCTCCAGGCCCATCTATCCTTTGTCTGTCTGGCAGTACCTTCACACGCTGAGCCATCCCCCCAGGCCCGTCTATCCTTTGTCTGTCTGGCAGTACCTTCACATGCTGAGCCATCTCCCCAGGCCCATCTATCATTTATCTGTCCTGCTCCCACTGGAACACAATTGGCCCTAGTTTTAGTACAAACGTTAGTCTCAGGCCAACCATTTGGGCGCTTATTGACCAACTTTATCATGAAGCCTTTAAAATACCAAGAGTAGTTGTGTAGTACTCTCTCCTTGCAAGTGTGAGCTTGCCTCAGACTCTCCTCTGAGTTCTGAAGTATGAGCTCTGTCTGGAAAGCATCCATCTCTGGATGGCCTGGCCTGGTGTAGCAGTCTCCTGTGGAGACAACTGGCCCTGCATAGCCCTCTGTACTCCCTGGGGTAGCAGACCCAGCAGGAAAGCATTAGCTCTTCAGGGTCCTTCTCTGAGCTACTGTCTCGATAACCACAGCCTTTCTTGTTAGTCCAGTCTGTGGTGGACAGTCACCTCTCTCTTACCTGATGTTCCCATTTCCGCTCCTTTTCAGTTCCCCAAGCCCTGTGTGCCCAACTCTCCATCTTAAATTTCCCTTTGTAAACTGTCTAGCTTTATCCCCTGCCTCATAGAGAACTAGACCCCAGCCATCTTCCAAGCACAGCTGACCCTAAAAGTATCAACAAAGCTGCAAACTCCTAAAAAGAAATCTTGCTCTGATTGCTCAAGTCAAGCATGCTATTTGGAGCAATGTTGCAACTTCTGTTGAATCCATAAGCAAATGTTTCACAGGCCCTGGGAGCTAAGGCCGCACAACCCTGTTGCCCAGTCCTTACATCAGCCCCATTAAGCTGCCAGCCTCGGGCCTTGCCTAGAGGTCCCTGGGACCAGTTTCCCTGGTTTCTAACTTCTCTTGGCAGCTCCAGAGCTTCAGTTCCACTGACCTTGGCTCACTAGTAGGAAGGGGCTGAGACATCCTAAGAAGTAGCCAGGAATGCAGGCCACCCAGCAACCAGCAACTTCTAGAGAAAAACCTGGTCTGGAGTAAAAGCAGAGAATGCTTTTGTCCTTGCCCAAGACTCAGCAAACCTTCCATGACAGTATCACAGTGTCTCCACTACCCTCCACTGCAACTCACAGTCAACTCTGTTTCCCTTCATTTCACTGCTGTGGCAAAATATCTGACAACAGCAACTTAAGGGTGGAAAGACTGGCTTTGGCTCACAGTTCCGGGATACATGGCAGGGAAGGCATGGTGGTAGGACCTGGGGCTCCTTGTTACACTGTATCCATAGTCAGGAGGTAGAAATGAATGCTGATGTTCCCCTCCTTTCTCCTTTGTAACGCAGGACAGGACCCCATTCCATAGGATGATTCCACCCACAGTTAGGGTGAGTCTTCTCACTTCAATCAACCCAATCTAGAAAATCCCACACAGATACGCCCAGGTGGCTGTTTCCCAGGTGATTCTAGGTCCTGATAAGTTGATCATCACAGGGCCTCACCTGTCATCTGTTCTACACAAAAATTAAGAAATCACTAAAGCTCTGCTGTCAGTGAACTTCCAACCTAGTTAGGCAACTAGAGAAGAAGAGGGCAAACTTCCATTTGGAATGAAAGAGGCAGTTTGGGACTAAAACCCCAAGATTCCAGTGTCTCAGAGTACGAATGTAGCTGAACAGAGGGCCCTTAAATAAATGACAAAGTAAAAGGAAGTCATAGGAGTGGAATCAACCCACTATGACTGATGCCCATATAAGGAGAGGGGATTACAGCACAAAACACAGAATGAAGATCTTTTGGAGAGTCCGAGAGAAAGAAACCCATCCACAAGTCAAGCAGAAAGGCATCAGGAGAAACCAACCTTCCTGCCACAGTCTTCCAGTCTTCAGAATTGTGGAAACGTAAATTTCTGCTCTTTAATTAAGGCCACTAATCTGGTACTTTGTTATATCAGCCTAAGAAAGCTAGAATAGAAACTGAATATCCAAAATTAAAATCCACCTTAATCCCAGCACTCGGGAGGCAGAGACAAGTGGGGTTTTGTGAGACTGAGGCCAGCCTATTCTACATAGTAAGTTCTAGGCCAGCTGAGGCTACAAGGAGACCCTGTCTCAAAAACAAATTAAACCCAGTGCCCATGGATGGCAAGATTGCTCAGTGGTAAGAGCAATGGCTCCTCATCTAAGAGGACCTGGATTTGGCTTCCAGCACCCACATGGCTACTGACAACTGTCCTTAACTCCAGTTCCAGAGGCTCCAACGCCCCTCTTCTAGCCTCCAAAGACATTACATGGTATGGGTTCACTTACATATAGGCAGGAAACACACTCATACACATAAAAATAAAAATAAGATATAGATAGATGATGATGATGATGAAGGTAGATAGATAGATAGATAGATAGATAGATAGATAGATAGATAGATAGATAGATGATAGTCTATGGCCCAGGCAGAAGAGAATTTAGGTCAAATTAAAGACAAAAGTGCTAGGTGGGCTTGAAGAGAAGCCACATGTAGGAAGTCTTGCAGACCCCCATACACTGAAGTGTGCAAGAGGAGATACAAGACATGTCTGCTTTATACCCTGCAGTCACCAAATCTAGCACCTGAGACTGGAGGGAGAAGGACAGCAAGATCTGTCCACTGGGAAGGGACACCCAGAGGCAAGGCTCAGCCTGAATCAAGGCACCCAGTTTGGAGGACTCTCCGTCTACTTCCTCATGGCTGCCCTCTGCCTGGGCCCAAAGCTGCACAGGCTACAAGCTCATCTTCTATAATGAGGCTTGACCAAGTCATTAACTCCTTTGAACTTCCAATAATTTTTCTGTAAAACCAGAATAGCCAAGGAGATGAACCTGAGTTCCATCCCTAATACCCACATAAAACCCTGGCCACGGCGCCATGTGCATTGATAATCCCAGCACTAGGTAGGCAGACTGGTGGATTCCTGGGACTCAACGGCAAGCTAGCCTAGCCTAATTAGTGAGCTCCAGGCCAGTGAGACCTTGTTTCAAAAAATTATCATGGATAGCACCTAAGGAAAGACCCTATGGCTTCCACAGCACGCAGTACACACATGTATACACCTACACACACATGAGCATATACACACATATGCACAAATAAATAGGATAAAATCTGCCTTGTGGTGGTCATTTCAATCATATTTAAAAGGACATTGCAAGTTACAGAATTCAAAAACCAGTAGAAGACGGTATTGGCATGCTTATATATGCCTTTCAGTGTAAGACTAAGCCAAATCCCTTTTCCTTATGTTTCTTTACATCTACAGATATGGACAATCATCTTTGAAAAGAATTGCCACAGTTTAGCCACCCACAGAGGCACGGTCTGAGAGAAGCATTTGAATTCAAGGTTTATGAGAAGTGACCCAAGTACCTCAGCAGGGGAGTGAGGTTATCTATAAGTCAGGAAACACATCCCATAAGTGGTGGTTGCCAAACAAGTTACCCCTGTGGATAGCTGGAACTTAACCTTGCACCTAAAAAGCTATACAATATAGCACATGCCATAGGAAGTGGAGCCTCTTCACTCAGTGCTGAGGGATGTCAACAACTAAGAAAAGAGCATTGGTTCTGACACCTATAGTGGGCATCTCAGACTCGGTTCACCACAAAGAGACCTCAGGCAACAGTGCTGAAAGTTTGAAATGAAACCTGAGCATGCTGTAATAATAAGGTCCCAGGGGATATGGGCACCTGTCTTCAGAATCTTCCTTGGCAATGGTCACTTAGATTGGATATGAGTGGTTCTGAAACATAAGGAATTGTGTTTCACAGGCCACGTATCAGATTGAAGCATCTTCTGCTTGTTTTTCTCTCTTCTTCCCATGTAGACTTTATATTCTTCCATTTGTGTGTGTCTATGTGTGTGTCTATGTGTGTATGTGTGTCTGTGTCTGTCCACACATGCACGCATGCACACATGCAGGTACATGTGTGGATATGCATACACATGAATGCCAGAGAACATCTTTGGATATCATCCCTCAGACACTGCCCACATCTTTTTCTTTGTTTGTTTGTTTGAGGCAGGGTCTTTGCAGACTTGGACCTCACCAAGTTGGTGAGGTTGTCTGGCCAATAAGCCCCACCTCCTTAGTGCTGAGATTTCAGGAGCATAACACCATGTTAGGATTGTTTTTCTACATGGGTTCTGGGGATTGGGAATTGGACTCGGGTCCTCAAGTTTCAAGGTAGGCACTTTACCAGTTACTCTCCAAACCCTTTTTCCTCCACTGCATTGAGTTCTCTCAGGTATAATTGGAAAATTAAGGCCTTCCTCTCGTGGGTCACCATCTTCATCCCATCCATGGAATGCTCTGTTCCTCTCATGGGTCACCCACCCTGGCAGATCCCTACCAATGCACCCTGCCAAAGCACTGTTTATCACAGGGTACAATGAACATATGCCTAGTAACAAGTAACCACCAAGCCTTAGTAGTTTAACAAACAAGTTTGTTTCTTATTCCCTATAGTATGCGTCTGGCTAGCCTCCTGGGACTTTGGTGATCCCTCAGTCTTTGCTCTCATAGCCAAAAGAGTCTTCCAAACTCACTGCAGCAATAAAGACTATGAGAACCACGTCAGCTGTGTGTCATTTCTTTACTTAAAAGTGAACACAGTCTAACTGTAAGGGTTGAGGAAGTGTGTTGTCAATCTGCCCACAAAGGCAAAAAGCAGAGTCTTGTGGACAGTCCCTCCTGTGCTGTACTAACTTCCTCCAAGTTAAAACATCCTGTCCTGAAGAGAAGCCCATTAAGACTTGGGAAGTAAGTAACTCACAAATCTTGGGAAATTCCAGAAAATTACAAGATTCACAATGACCCTCCCAGAGATTATATAAGCAGTAAGATAACTGGGGAAATAGACCCTCCAACCTGTCAAACACCATGCCAGTTGTGCAAGGAGCTCCAGGAACATGTCTCTTATGAGTCAACACCCGTGCTGGATAGGCTTTTCCGTGATACAGCTGCTTTTGAGTCACCCCTGCTCCTGTAAGCAAGCCCTCAGCCATACTCCTGTAGTAACACCAATAAATTCATTGTTTCACCACATTGGACTCTGGTGGAAGAATCAGTACTTCAGTCTATCATTGATTTCCTATCTAGGGTGACTTGATGCTTGTTCAGGTCTCCTCAGGAGAAGTCACCAAACATTCCCAGGGATGCGTGGTGGCCTGTGAGAACCCGATGACCACAACCATGTTGCAGCAATAATGCCCCAGAAGACCTCACCCTTAACTAAGAACATGAAGTTTGATTTCCTCCAGGACTAAGAAAGAGTAGCGACATCTGTTCTGTAGATTCAGATCAGCAGAACTCCCTAAGTAAATGGAAGGGGAGTTTCAGAATAAATATGTGACAAGGGACAGTTGCAGGCAAGCTGACTCCAAGTGGCAGACTTCCTGTTGGTGATAATGATAGCAAGGGCCTGAAGTGGAGAAGGACTACATTCGGGAAACGGCCCGGTTGCCACTTAGCTGCCAGGAAGGAGGCTCCCAGGCCTGCTGTCTAGGACTGCCCAAGTGGACATCAAGACAGCCAATAAATCCCCTAAGAATTAAGTTCTAAGACCCCAGAAGGAGGGTGAAAATCAGGACTCTGGAATTAAGCACTAATGAGGGCTCGCTGTTAACAAGATCAATGCTGTAGACCTTACAGATAAAGGCCAAGGAAATGAAGGGAGCTGCTGAGCCACACTCGTTTGGCCTCTGACAAGGCAGTCTTGATTCTTTTCCTGATTTGGAAGCATTTACTTTTAAATATAGACATTTGGAGTATCTGGTTTTTTACCCTTAATATTGAAATATACTCTTTGCCAGCCTTCACTTCCAAGCTGCATCAAATGCCTCTGAATATGGAGACATCAGCCAAGCAGCCCTGGCAACCTGTTCCCAGCCCAGGAAACCACACACATCAAATACAGGAACTGGTCCAGGAGCCCACGAGGATGGAGACAGCAGTCTCGCCCCCAAAAGGAGATTGGAGACAGCTGCCTAGCTCTGAAAGATGGTCTGCCAGACAGGAGCTGGCCATGCACATAGCACTCCTTACCACCCCTGCCCTTGGAAGCAGGTAGCCACTTCCCCTAGGGAAAGACACCCATAAACCAACCCATCAATTCATTCTTATGCTCACTGTCAGAGCTCAGCTCAGGACAGAACCTGTCAATCAACTACTGGGATGCCAGCAGGCCTGCTTCTAGGCTGACATGGAGCTGTTTAAAGAAAAAGAAAAAAATTACACTGCATTTATAGAAGGCACTTAGAAATGTGAACTTATATCAAGTAATAAAATTTTAATTAGCACTCTAACATATAAGCCTTGTACATGGTATGAAGTAATGCATTTGTCCAAAACGATCATTCTTTCAGGATGAAAGAATTACCCAGTTGGTTTAAACAATGAGCTGACCCATCTAATGGATTTATTCAGCCAGAATAATGGCTTCTGGGCCTTAAAAGAAGTGGATATTCTTAGTATGGAATCCAATAAGTCTTCTCTTTTGCTTCTCCTAGAGGCTATATTGAGACTGACTCTACAGAAAGAACCCCGGGTGAAACTGTGACACCTAGCACAGCATCAAGAACCCACAGCTAAGGGTGGAGATGATGCCCAAAAGCAAGTTGTCTTGCTTACTTTCCACAGAGCTGCGGTAAAATTCCTGACCACAGCAACTTACAGGAGAAATGGTTTATTCCAGCTTATGATTCCAAGGGGATATTGTCCATCATGGTGGGGAAGGCATGGCACGGGAGCAGGAGGCTGAGGGGTCTCCCCACATCAGCATTAAGGAAGCAGAGAGAGAACAGGAAGTGGGGCTCGACCATACAACACTGAAGCCTTCCACCAGCAGCATATTTCCTCCTGCAAGATTCCACCTCCTAAAGTTTCCACCTTCCCAAACAATGCTGCTAGCTGATGACTGCGTGTTCAAACACAGGAGCCTGTAGGGGGTATTTCACAGTCAAGCTACAACATAGGTGTGCTGGTCTCTTGGCTCTGGTGAGCTGAGGACGTACAGGAACAATGATGGCAACTGCCCAGACACTTTGGGACAGAACAAGGTTTTAACCCAGGCTTGCCTTCTGTTGAGGTCGGTGCTTCCACCCTGCACTACTGAGCTGTGTCTTGGGTGCAGTAGGGTTTTCCAGATGCTTCCTCCTTGGCTCTGTCACTCTCTGCTTGCATTTTCTTTGAACACTCTCATAGCCATAAGCACCCTTCAAAGTATGGGAACAAATGAAAAACAGTCAGAACCTCATTAACTGTGTTCAGAACAGGCCTGTTTCAAACTTCAGCAGATGTCTGAAGGAGAATTGCCAGCATGAAGGCCAGCTCTGAGCGGGAATAGAGATAGGAGGATCCCTGTAGTTTACTGGCTTCCAGCACAGAGAATGCAAGCTGTGGGCTCAGAAGGAGACCTTGCCTCCGAGGAATAAGTAGAAAGTGATAGAGGAGGAACCCTGACACCCTCTTCTGGCAAGGGGCTTGCACCTGCACACACATGAGTTCACATACATATAAGTAAATAATAAATCTTTAAAGTAATGTAGATGCTATGTAAATAGTTGTTATGCTTTACTGTTTAGGAGATGATAAGGAATTGTCTGCACATGCTCAGTAAATATGAGATTCTTTTTTCCAGATATTTTCTATCTGGTGTGTTGATGTAGAAGCTGCAGACCTGGAGAGCTGACTATGATGAGCAAAGCCTCAGGAATCCCCAACAGCTCTCAATTATACTTCCCTGCAAAGTCTCTAAACTCTAATCTTTAGCAAGGCTTCTCGAGTCAAACTTTTTTTTTTCTGACCCACCTAAAAGGAAGTAATCTTTGGAGCTATAAAATGGGATCCCTAAGGACTAGGAAGATGGCTCAGTCAGTAATGTACTTACTGCAGAAGCACGGGAAACTGAGTCACATCACAAAACCCATGTAAAAAGTCAGGCATGATGAATAACATTGGTAATTACAGCACTGAGGAAACAGACAGGCAGAGCCCTGTGGCTCACTGACTAGCTACCCTAGCTCAATCAACAAGCTCCAGATTGGGTGATTCTGTCCTAAAAAGAAGGAGAGAGAAATTGAGGAAAAAGAAGTAGAGAGAAATTGAGGAAGACATCTAGTCAAACATTGACCTCTGCCTCTACATTCAAGAGTACACTTATCCCAGCCAAACAAGAATGGGTTTCTCCCCCTTCAGTAAAGAGGACCAGCAGGTGTCACCATCAGACATGGAAATCAGCTTCAAGTATTGAGAGATAGCATGTCCAACTTTGGGACTTAAACAGGGATGCACTTTCCGAGATTAATCCTTCTCTGCCCCTTTGGGATGTAGGTAGAGCACCTGTGTGGTGAGAAGTAATTAAAGAAAGAGAAAAGCCTAGCACAAGGGGTGAAACACAAAGGCCAAGTCTGCACTGGCTGCCCAATCTCTCCAGCAACTGGGGCTACATGTGCACACATGTGCACTCCAAAACCGGTGAAACAAGATCACGGACCCTTAACACCAGCGCTAGGGGAAAGTTTAATGCAAACTTGCTCCCAGAATCATCACCCGCTATGTACCTGTTTAAATAAGGGCTGAAACACAAATGCCCACTTTCTATGAGACATAAATTATCTTTCTTTGACCCTTAAAGCAGCTACTGCCCATTCTATGTGTTGGCATGTTCCAGCAGCAAAGCCAGCTCTGGAAAACCAAATAAACCCCAGCTCCTCACCTCCCTCCCTTGTTGCACCTCAAGCACCTAAGTGTGAAAAAAGCAGACCTACATGGGCATGTGGGTAAAGAACACAGTGCTGGGAGCTGGGGTGGTAGGTAGGATGGTAAAGAACACAGTGTTGGGAGCTGGGGTGGTAGCTTGGATGGTAAAGAATGCCCCCTGCAAGCACAGGAACCTGAGTTCAATCCTCCCGAGAACCTACATATAAAAATCCAGGAGTGGTAGCACAGGTTTATAAGCTCAGATCTAGGGAAATGGAGACAGGTAGATCAATCCCTGGGCCTCGCTGGACAGCAAGTCTAGCTGAATCAGTAAGCTTCAGATTCAATGATAGATCCTAGTTCAAAAAATAAGACAGAGAGCTACTATGAAAGATACCTGATGTTGACCTCTGAACTACACATTTTTGGCTAATCCTGGTTTTCAACTTGACATAACTGGGAAGAGGGAACCTCAACTCAGAAATTTCCTACATCAGATGGCCATGTCTGTGGGGCATTTCCTTAATTAATAATTAATGTAGGAGAGCTCAGACCACTGTGGGTAGTATGATCTTTAGGCAGGAAGGCCCAGGCTGTATAAGAAAAATGGCTGAGAAAGCCAGGAGGTATAAGCTGGTAACCAGGGTTCTGCCATAGTCTGCTTCAGTCCTCCCTCCAGGCTCCTGACTTGAGCTCTCGCCCTGACTTTCCTCAGTGATGGATGTGAGCTGGGAGTTGTGAAATGAAACAAACCCTTTCCTCTTAAGGTTGCTTTTGGTCATAGCATTTAATCATAGCAACAGAAAAGCAAACTAAGACAACACACACACACACACACACACACACACACACGCACACGATGGACATAAAGCTTGGGAAGAACTGTGGGGAGGTACAGAGACCGTGGGGAGCTAAGCAAGCTGCGCTGGATGCTAAGGTCCAAGATCTTGTCTGAGACCTTCTGCCCAGAGCCAGTCGTTGCTATAAACTAGTTTGCTCAAACCCACATCAGTATGCACTAGTGACAAAAGCTGAACTTTGCAGAGACAGTGAGCACAAGAGTGAGGAGCAGGCATCAGGCCAGCACAGGCCAGGTGGGAAGGAATCAAAAGAGAGTGTTTTTTGTCTGAGGCTGTCCCTTGATGTCACAGTTCTGAAGGCAAATTTGTTGATATGAGGCCTGGAGGCCTGCGTGCTCCATTCTCTATATAGATCCTATACAGAGTGCACAAGACTCATGGGAAATCATCCAGAGCCAAAGGTTAGTTTGGCTTCTTGCTGTCTATTTTTAAATGCTCCAATGGAAGGTGGTACTTCCCCTGCCCCAGGAAGTTTCCCATCTCTCTCAGGCACTCAAAACATTCTAAGACAGTGAGGTCTCAAGCATAATCCAAAAATGAGAATGTCCTAATGCATAGAACAAGTGAAATCAGGAGCAGAGATGGATGCCCAGAGAGGAATGCCTCACCCACCTGCTCCCCTCGGATCCCAAGCTCAAAAGCTCCCCTGCTAATCAGGTAAAATATGAAGGTTTTCCTTGCCCATGTTGACCTCATAAGCCTTTTTTCTCTCTAATGCCACATGTTGAGGCCTCACTCCACTGCCAGGGAGCTATCCTGACTTTTTCAGATACTTCCCAGAAACAGGTCCTGGTGCATTATGATGCCTGATCCTCCCAGCCAACCTCTTTCTACTTCTGCTCACACATAGACCAACCATATCAATTCTCTCCAGTTAGGTCCATTGCTCCTCTATGTGGTTCTTCCATACAGAATATGAAATTGTCTGAGCTGGTACTCTAGTGAGTTTCTCTGCTGCTAGCCTATGAGATCCAAATTCATATCCTTTAGGTGGATCTGGAAAGAGAGAGGCCTGACTGTAGTCTCCCTCTGAGGGGCCCCAAGTAGTGGCTGATGGCTGCACAGGCCCAGTTCTGTAGAGGTGGAGGAAGGGGTCACAGTGTCCTGCTACCAAAAACAAAGATGGAGCTCTTGCTGTACCTTGCCATGTGTCCTTCTCTGTCTGGCAGGTTTGGCCAAACTATTGGCTACACATGCCTACGACATCTATGGATGCTACCCAACACAAAACTATAACTTACAATTTCAAGAGATTCATGCAGTTTGTTTGATTATGACTGTACGAGCAACTTCTGTGTTGTGATAAAATACCATGACCAAAAGCAACTTAAGAACAGAAGTTTATTTTGTCTTACAGTTTCTAGAGGCTAAGCTGAGAGATCATATTTCCATCCACACATAAATAGCAGAGAAAAAACTGGAAGTGGAACAAGGCTATAAACCCTCAGGGCCTCCCCCCAGTTATACACTTCCTCCACCAAGGCTGCACCTCTTAAAAGTTCCATAACCTCCTCAAATAGCACCACCAAGTGGGGACTAAGTGTCCAAACACACAAGCCCCTGTGGGACATTTCTCATTCAAACCACCACAATGAGTCAATTTTTAATAGAAAATCTTTCATTTATTCTTTGACAATTTCATACATGTAATCAATGTATCTTGATCATATCTACTCCACTGAGTCCAATTAGTGTGGCCTGTTGGAATGTCAACTGATCTTGTTGACATACAGGTAACCCCAGCTGCTTTGAGTTTGTAACTGCAATACTAATGTCATGTACAGAGACAGCATTCACAGCCCTCCTCCCCATCCTTCAGCTGTATATTCTTTCTGCTTCCTTTCCCCAAGTGGTCCCGGAGCTATGGGAAAGGGTGGAGATAGATGCCCCAGTTAAGGAAATGACTCATCTTTTTTGCATGGTTCTCAAGTATAAACTTTGTACATGATTTTTTTCTACAATGTCAAAAGGTTGGACACACACACCTGAAAGGCAAATTAGCAGGTACACTTCCTTGTCAATACAGCGAAAAGGCAGAGTTGTCTCCAAAGGAAACTTTAACTGGTCTACTTTTTTTCCTGTTGCTGCAATAAAGACCAAGACCAAAAGCAACTTGAGGAACAAAGGGTTTATTTCATTTTACAGATTAGTCCATGGTGAGAGAAGCCAGGACAAGAGCTGAAGGCGGGAACCTGGAGGCAAGAACTGAAACAGAGACCATGGAGGAAGGTTGCTTACTGATTGGCTTCCTGGATCAAGTTCGGCTGTGTTTCTTATATAGCCAAGAACCACTTGCCTAGGGATGGCACTGCCAACAGAGGGATGGGCCCCTTTTCATTAACTAGCAAGCAAGAAAATGTCCCCACAGACATGCCCACAAGCCAGTCTAATGTAAGAAATCCCTCAGCTGAGGTCTCCTCTTTCCAGGTGCATCGAGTTGACAACTAAAGTTCCTCTTTTGAATCCTTAATTAATTAATTAATTAATTAATTAATCCTAAGTTACAAATTTTAAGAATCAGGTAGCCAGTTCAGTTCTTTGCTAGCTATTTTGAGATTTTTGCATGGTAGTCTTTTTTATTTTTTTTTTTATTTTATTTATTTCTGTATGTGTATGAATGTACTGTCTGCATGCAAGTCTGTGCACCTGTGTCGTGCAATGCCGCAGAGGTCAGAAGAGGGTGTCGGATTCCCCTGGAACTGGAGTTCTCCTGGAATTGGAGTTTCAGATGGTTCTTGGCCGCCATGTGGGTGCTGGGGATCGAACCCGGGTCCTCTGCAAGAAGCAAGTCGGTCGCTCCCATACTGCGTAGGCCTCATCTCTCAGCCCCCATGGTATCTTTTTATTGGCCCTCAAGTTTAAAATGATCTGACCTGGCTCAGGAAATTGCTTCAGTTTAATATAAAGTTGCTTCCCATACAAGCTTGATGGACCGTGAGTTTGAACTCATAAGAAGAATGATGCTACCAGCATGAATGTAGTCCTTAAAATATCAGCCTAGTGACTGTGGAGAGGTGGATGACTGAAGCATAGTATGGGCCGTCTCTGGCCAGCAAGGCCTAGCCAAATATCTGGGTATAGCCAAAGCTTTCTGCAGAAAGAAGGTGGATCATTAAGTATAGTGATTAACGCTATCCTGGCCATAACAAGTTAACCTACACAGAAGCCACATCTATGCATCAATGGATGTTCGTAGTGCACATAGGAAACTGATATTAGAAGAGCTCCATTTTCACATCCTTATACTTACATGTTCCCTGCCACTTCAGAAGGGATTTATGGCCAGCCATCAGTTCCACAACATACATAAACGTGATGATTTGAAGTAACTTTACTAGATATAAAAACTCAGTGATTTGTCATGGAAATACAATTTAAAAAAAATAATAAACTCTGACACTTATCCCTCTTCATACTCTTCCTAGTCTAACATTCTCCTTTCCCATTTCATACCACTACATTCCACCACCCCTCCCATGAATCCTCCCCACCACCCATTCACAGCCATTTATTAGTTTCTTCTCGGGGACCTCTCGTGGATTTGTCAAAAATTGCAATGTATTTCTCTCCTAGGCATGGGTGGCAATATTGCATTTAATAGCCAGACAAGTCGGTGAGGCATGAGACACAATTGGATCTCGTGTGAGTTCAAGACCAGCCTGTCATACAGTATGTTGAGTTTCTAGGCCATGCTGGGAGACTGAGTTCCTCAAAAAGACAAAAAAAAAAAAAGAAAAAAAAAAAAAAGAAAGACATTATTACATTCTAAAAAGGATTGTCAAAGATAGCAACGCAGCTATGAAGAATAAATGATGAGTGATGATTTGTTCGTTTCTGGAATCGGTGGTGACCTACTTAAAATGACTGTTTCATGTGAAAGACCCTTAGACAAAGAGCCATTAGGGAGAGCCTCCATTATATAGAAACTGTGCGTTATAAGTATTATTAATGAACACTCATCAAGAACATGGTTAAAAGAGTGTATGCTACTGAGCGAGGAGGGATAGTTGCTTTTCCAGACTATCGATGGCTAATGCATGAAATTCGAATGAAACAGCTTTTAGAAGCTGTTGATCATGTGTGCTGGATGCTGTTTTGTCAACTTGACACCACTGGGTTGAGGGAGCCTCAAATTTGGGGAATTGGCTCCATTTGGATTGGCCTGTGGCCACGTCTGTGGAGTATTGTATGATTGTCGAGCGTATTTGTTGGGAGGACGCGCGCCACATGTGTGGGCCGAACTGGTGAGGTTGATGTGTAAGTATAAGGGCGGAGGCTGGGCATGGGAGCCAGGGGAAGTTAGGCAGCAGTGGAAACAGCAAGTTCCTCAGTGGCATGTGTTCCAGACTTCCTGCATCCAGGTTCCTGCCCTGGAGTGGTCTGCCTTGGACTCCCTGAGTGTTGAACTGTGACCTAGGACGATTGTAAACTGAATAAACCCTTTCCTCCCCAAGTTGGTGTTGGTCAGAGTGTTTGTTTTTGTCACAGCAGATGGAAGACAAACTAGGACAGCCATGAAACCCATGGGCCCTTAAACAACAGTGGCCAGTGCCCCTGCTCCTGGTTACCTACCAGAACTTGAAATTAAGACCTGTTAGCTGAATGAGACGTACCTAAATGTAGAGCATTTATAGAAAACAAGAATGTAAAGAATTAACCGCATTATAGCTGAATGGTAAGGACCTGTTCTGAAAAACTACATATGTGAGGCTGTAGAAACAAGGAGATGTTCAAGGTTACCCATCAAGAAGCTGAATGGTAAGACGCTGTTTACTGAAGACATGACATTGCGAGCTGTAAGAACAAACACAGGGGAGTCAAGGTTAACGGCACAGAGCTGAATGCGTAAGAACCCTGTTATTGAGACACGACATACAAGTGAGCTGTAGAACAAACAAGGGGAAGTCAAGGTTACCCACCAGAGCTGAATGGTAAGACCCTGTTACTGAAGACAGGACATATGTGAGCTGTAGACAAACAAGGAGAAGTCAAGGTTACCCATCAGAGCTGAATGGTAAGACCCTGTTACTGAAAGGACTATATAGGTGAGCTTGTAGACCAAACATAGGAGAAGTCAATGGTTACGCCATCAGAGCTGAATGGTAAGACCCTGTGTTACTGAAGACAGGACATATGTGAGCTGTAGACAAACAAGCACAAGGGGAAGTTAGTTACCCATTCAGAGCATGAATGGTAAGAACACTGTACTGAAGGACAGGACATATGTGAGTGTAGACAAGACGAAGGAGAAAGTCATAGGGTTGAGCCATCAGAAGCTGAATGGTGAAGCACCCTGTCTTTAGCTGAAGACAGGCAGATATGTGAGCTGTAGAAAAAACAAGGAGAAATGAAGCTGTGCTGATTTCAGAGCCTCATCTCCACTGGAAGATGCCGTGCTTGTTACTAGAAGGAAAAAATAATCCTCGTCCTTACCCAGCTGTGAGTCTGTGAATTACAAATAGGTAACAATTGACACTGGCAATATCTGCCACTGGTAGATAGTGGTCAATGTTTCGTTTAATAAAATTATTTTTAGCAGTGTTTTTTGTGGTTTCAAACATACAAATTTCTAGTCCATTTGAGACAACACTCTCTTTTCCCATGCCCCTCACCACCATCAGTTTATTGCACTCTGTTGTACATGTCCCTCAATCTTTTTTCTCATGTCTTTTTTAATGTTTTTTCTCTGGAGAGGTTTATTGTATTGGGCAGAGGTTAAGCTGTTTCGGTCAGTTTATTCTGATCCAGTCTGTTTTGTCAATTGTTGTTCCCTCCATTTGATATGTCATATATATATATATACTAGTATATATAAATTATGACCTTTGAAAATAAACTGTATGCTAATTCCAAAATATGTTTAGGAGTTCACATTTTTCCCTTTAATTTTATATTACTCTAATATATGAATACATACCCTCTATACATATACCACAATTACAAAGTCTGAAAATAAGTAGTCAGTTAATTCTGCAGGCTGTTAAGGAATTCACATTACAACAGCATAGCTGCCTTCAGATAAAGAGAAATAGAACATTAACTTTTCTCGGCTTGCCTTTCAACTATGGATTTGGTGCTAGCATCCACAAATGAGGGATACCATTCATTGTTTGTTTTTCTGGGACTGTGTTACTTCACTTAGCATAATGACTTCAAGTTCCATCCATTTACCTGCAAAGTTCGTGATGTTGTCTTTCTTTACTGCTGTGTAGAATTCCATTGTGGTACAAATATTATGGGAGTAACAAACTGATCTTTAATTGGATTCAAGGTCCACTTCCTAGGATGGAGCCCATACCTAACATTAGTATCAGGCTTGGAAACCTGAGGCTAGATAGGTCACAGGACAAAGGGGGAGAATCTAATAGTTATTTTCTACTAAATAGTTATCACTCTTAATCACTTATTGTTATGCCCATAGATTAATGCATTCTCAGTTCTCACTAGAGAAGCTTCCTTGTGCAGCAGATGGTGATTAACTCAGAAACCCACAACTGTACAATATGCAGAGAACAACAGACTGCAGAGTGCTGAGCCTTGAATAGGACACTTATATCAAACTTCTGCCTCCCAAGGCTCAGGGATCATTGTGAAGAGGAAGCAGAAGACTTTAAGAGCCAGAGGTGACTATAAGGAAACAGAGTTTTCCAGACATGAGGTCAGTTACTCATATGAACTTGCAGCAATGGCAATAGTATGCACAAGTCCCATGCAAACTCAAATCAGAAAAACACCAGCATAGATATATATGGGGGAGTGGGTATGAAGTTCCAATCCCATCTAAGGAAACAGTAGTAATAGATTGCTTCAGGGAGAGGCAGAAACAGTCTCTTTCAAGTATGGGACTCTTGGTAGGCTAACCAGGCTCCAATGGATGAACTCACAGAGCCCCGAAGGCATTTGGAGAAACACAAATAGTACTCAATAGGCCATATTATAATTATATATATAAATTATATATACATACACACATATATTACATTATATATATTACATTAAGTCTGGTGAGGTGGCCGGGCGTGGTGGTACACGCCTTTAATCTTAGCACTTGGGAGGCAGAGGCAGGCGAATCTTTGTGAGTTCAAGGCCAGCCAGGTCTACAGAGTGAGTTCCAGGATAGCTGGGGCTACAGAGAGACCCTGTCTCAAAAAGACCAAAAGAATAATCATAATAATAATAATAATAATAATAATAATAATAAAGTCTGGTGAGGCAATAAAGGGAAATTCAGATAGGGGAAAGGATCTAAATGCCATCAAATTATACTGTATGAAAATCACAAAATTCAATTAGAAATGAAAATAAAATAATGAACAGAAAGAAATGGTTGATACAATGGTATAATAATACCAAGAAATAATTACTTATATGTTATAAAAAACTAGCCTGTAAATTTGGACTTACGTTCTTGGGCACTCATGGTCTGTGGCAGAGTATCTTAGCAGTTGTCTCAGGGTAATATAAAACAAGGACTCCGTTTTCAGATTCTTGGATCAAAAGGTATATCTATCTATCCTGGATCTTCTTACACTGTACACTGGGGAACAGAAAATAACTGTCCAAAAATCCCTACAGTTAATACAGACTTCATCACACTGGAAGTAATTCCCAGAAGCCATAAAACCAGGGTTTGATACTATGACTCAGTCCTGAGAATATTACACTAATAATTTCAGAAATACAATGAAAAAGATAGCTTAAAGCAACAGAAACCTGGTTTTCATGGTTCTGGAGGCTGGGATCTCCATGATAAGGCACAAAAAGTTCTTGTGTCTGGTGATTTTATCCTGATCCTGATACACAAATGACCATTTTCTCCCTGATTCCCCATGTCACCTAGAGAACTAGGTCTCACCACCTGAACAGTGTGCATGCACATGCATATATGGGTGTGTGAAGAGAGCAACCTCCGATGTCGTTCCTCAGCTGCTGTCTACCTTGCATTTGTGAAGCAGAGTCTCTCAGCGGCCTGGAGCTCTTCAAGCAGGTGAGGCTGGCTGCCCAGTGAGCCTCTTGTCTCTGCTTCCACAGTTCTGGGATTACAGGCATGAGCCACCACATTCAGCTTTTGTGTGTGTGTGTCTGTCTCTCTCTGTGTGTCTGTGTGTCTGTGTGTGCGTATTTTCATTTTTCTGGATACTAGGGATTGAACTCATTCTTATAAGGCAAGCACTTACCAAATAAGCCAACTCCATAGCCCCAACATATCAATTCTGAGGCTGCAATACTCAGTCATTTGCATAGGCCAAATAGATATCCTGCAATAGAGAAGGGACCTTCCTTAGACGCACCATCCTCTGATAATGCTGAAATTCCCCTCAGTATGGACATCTCAGGAGAAACTGCAGTAGTATTGAGAAAGAAGATCCATTCATGAAAATGGATTGCTGGACAACACAATAAAGCCCAAGGTTCCTCATCTACAATGGGAGTAAAAAGTGCCTTGCCAGTAATTGGTCCCTGAAGAGGAAATGATGGTGGCTAGCCTAGTATCAATAAGCAAAGAGGTAAATATCAAATGCAACCAAAAAGAAATGTCACCAGATGCCAGAAGCAACAGCTGCCTATGGAAAGAGTGATAGGGGCTGGAGTGGACTGCAGCCAGTGGACTTCCCTGCCCAGCCTGTTATGTGTGGGAAAGACTTAGCCCCAAGGACTATGCTGATGCTCAGTGACAGGTGTCTGGACCTAATCCTCAGACCTCTGCTTCCCTGGCACACACTTGTGATGCCCACCTGCTGGGATGGCAAGCTGCCTGCCATGGCAGAGATATTCCATTCACTTGGCTCTGCCAATTAAATCCAGACTTAATAGAAAGAGGCAGAAGTGTGGCCCCTCCCATGCAAACGGATTGTTCCAGCATCCAGAGACCAGCTGAGCCTCTTGGCAACATTAAATTGTATGTCCTGAGGGCCTCAGCCTCCTCCCAATCTGGACCAAAGAAGCATCCAGGGGGGTCTTACAATCACAGAGCCTTCCAGATAAGTCATTCATTCTGCTCTGGAGGTTGTGGTACCCACCAACAAGAAGTGCAACTGTCTTTGAAGGCTGAGTGAAGCATGGCCTGAAAGTGTGATAGAGGAACCAGGCCTCACATTCAACTAATTCCTACAGGTTCTGATGGGCTGCGTATACCCGACAGGGCTGTTGAGAGCAGGATTGGGTAGGAGGATGCATCAGGCATGACTGCCCTGGGACGGGGGCAGTCATGCCTGATGCGTGACTCATGCCAGGGACGGAATATATATCTTTGTGATGGCTGTGCTAAAAGAGCAGGATTCCGAGACACAATAGTAATAACATGCAACTCCTGCATGCCCCTCTGCTGACCCCTGTAGCACAATGAGTACTTATAGACCCTGCTTCTCATCAGAAATAGTTTTTTACTGTGCACCCATATAATCCCAGCTCCAGGGAAGCAGATACAGGATTCCTGGGGCTCTCTGGCCAACCAGCTTAGCCTACTTGGTGAGTTCTAGGCCAGTTAGAGACCCTGTTTCAAAAACAAGGTCAATGGTGCCTGAAGTTGTCACCTGGCACACACACACACACACACACACACACACAGGAAACACATGTATAAGCACATGCACACCTGCACGTATACACACACACACACACACACACACACGCACGCACGCACGCACGCACGCGCGCGCGCAGGAAGATCCAGTTTGAATTGGGGGCTAGTTCACAGCTAGCCCCCCTCAGGGCACCATGTGATGGGAGTCAGGGGATTTCTCTGACCCCACCCCAAGGAGGAGTGGACAACGTGGCCTAGGTGCATGATGCTGGATGGGGCAACGGTGTGCAGTGGCACAGAATTGGGGGGCCTGTGATTGGCTCTGGGAACTGACATCATTTGGCTTATAAAAGCAGGCTGTAGCAAGTAATAAATCAAATTCTCCATTACCATCATTACAGAATTCCCAGCCATTATTAAATTTTTTGCACACATACAGGCCGAAACAGGCCTGCATTTTATTCAGGTGGCCAGTAGGTTGGAAAGAGTTCCCCATGCGGACCACCAACCTGGATAGCTGGTGTGGTGAAGTGAATTGTTGAGTGGATAGGCTGAAGATAGACCATCAGCCATCAGCCTGAAATTCCTGTCCAGGGGTCAGCAGTCTCTGGGCAGGTGGGAAATCACATCCAAGAGAGGGAAAACGTGTCTCATTGTCCCAGGATAAGGGCCTGAGTTGGAGGTACCTCTCAGGCCAGGCTACAGAAGTAGCTGACTGGTCTCTGCGTCAAGAGGCCATTTCCCTACAGTGGCTGCCAACAAGTAGTGTGTTCCCCTCTCCTTAGCAGGGCTGCATGGTACCTGTTCATTACAAAGAAAGCTTCCTACACACACACACACACACACACACACACACACATTCATTTTTAATTTTCTGAAAAAGGAATTTCCCTCACTGGAGAAGATGGAAAGACATTTCCTCAACTGGAGAAGATGAAGGCCTAAAACTTGAGCTCTGGTCCATCAGTTTATGGTTTACTGGCTGGAGTGATAAGCACGTGGAGTCAGTGCTTTCTTCCAGAGGCCCCCTGACACCTATGGCTGCTACTGCCTACTGCCTAAATTAGACATGCTTCCCTATTCCTCCAGAAATCTCCAGAAGCTCAAGGAAATGAAAAAAAGGAGGGAGGGAGGGAGAGAGGGAAGGAGGGAGGGAGGAAGGGAGGGAGGGAGGAAGGAAGAAGAAGAGGAGAAAAGAGACTGATGACATGGGGACCAAATGGTGGAAGGAAAGAACTGACTCTCACCAAGTTGTCCTCTGACCTCCACCTGCACTTGTGTACACACACACACACACACACACACACACACACACACACACACACAAATAAAGGTAATACAATTTTTTTGTCTTTTTGAGACAGGGTCTCCCTTTAGTTCCAGCTAGCCTAGAGCTCTCTATGTAGACCAGGCTGGCCTTGAACTCACAGAGATCTGCCTGACTCTGCCTCCCGAATACTGGGATTAAAGGCAGGTAATAAATTTATTATAAAGCGTAATCAGGGCTGGAGAGATGGCTCAGTGGTTAAGAGCACCGACTGCTCTTGCAGAGGACCCAGGTTCGATTCCCAGCACCCACATGGTGGCTAAGAACTGTCTTTAACTCCAGTTCCAGGGAATCTGACACCCTTTTCAGACCTCCACAGCATTGCACAACATGGGTGCACCCACTTACATGCAGACAGTACATTCATACACATAAAATAATAAAACTTTTTTAAAAAATTAAAAAAGAGAAATACCAGCTTTTTAGTTGAGTACAAAAACTAACTTTCATTCTCATAATTCTCTCTCAAATATAAACCTTCCAGTTGGAATAAAATGCACTGTTCAACATTGAATTGAATGCTTCACCTAACCATCTTCCCAGCTTGATCTTAGATTATATTAATTACTAATTAATACTTTTTCACTTTTTATTCATGCAGAAAGAATCAATACTTTAATCACAGACTGCTTAATAATATGCCTTTATCTGTCCCCTCATGGTGTCACCACTTCATTTATATGCAAACATCCACAGATATTTTTTAAATCCCCTAGAGCAATTTCTCTTTTAAATACTTTTGGTGAGTTGCCTTAAAGTAATAAGTGAGCCAAGGAGATGTAGCATGAAATTACATTCCATCTCTGGAGCCTTTGTAATTAAATAAAAATGTGTCACTTACAAGCTTATAATACTTAATTGGTGGATTATCTGGAAGAGATCTCTGGCTTTATTAGTTAAAGATATTGATACCATGTTCCTCAGGAATCTCCAGGCTTGGGAGCATTGGGGAGCCTTTGCTAAAGTACCTGGATATTCTATATTAAAAGCATGGCCATGGATCTGTGGTGATGGCTCAGTGAGTAAATCATTTGCTACAGAAGCATGAGGATCAGAGCTCAAATCCTCAGCACCCAACGGAAATCTGGGCTGTTGTGGTGACCTGTCTACAATTCCAGCATGCAGGAGGCAGAGACGGGGATCCCTGGAGCAAAGAGGCTGGATAGATTAGCTGAATCATCAAAATCTGGGCTCGAATGAGAGATACTGCCTCTGTGAATAATAAGGAGAGTGTACACACAGATATGTTTTCACTTCAACATGTGTGATCACACACACACACATGCACACATGAAAGAAAAGCATTGGTCATTCTACCTGAGGATGGGAACTAGCATCATGGTAAAGACCCACGGCTTTGGGAACCAAGTAAATTGGGGTTGAACCTCAACTAACATTTCCCTTTTCAATGACCTTGAGCATTTGCCAGATCTCTTTGCACCTCAGTGATTTTGGGGGTATCACATAAGATAATGTGAGTGCACAAGCTTTGATAGGGATCTAAAAGGTCTGCATAAATGCCTACTGTGATAATGGGCTTTTTAAGATTTTATTTTTCATTTATGTCTATGTGTTTATGTGTGAGAGTGCTCACCTCCTGCAGATGCCTTTGAAGGCCAGAAGGTGCTCAGATCCCCTGAAGCTATAATTGAAGATGGTTGTAAGCCATCCAGCATGGGTGCTGGGAGCTGAACTCTGGTCCTCCAGAAGAGCACCAAGCACTCTTAACTGCTTTCCAACACCCATGTTAGTGTTTTCATATTATGATAATCAGTGACACTAGGAACAGATAGAGCCCTCGAATCTCTCTTAAAGACTTCCTAATATATTTATCTTGAGGTAAACTATAGAGATTATTATAGCCCTAGACCACAGGAGTTCTACTGAATAGCTAAGCACAGCTTTTTGCAGTGCTAAATCATGCAATTTTCAGGATATAGCGTATGTGTAGCTAGATAGGTGTTAGACAGAAAGATAGATAGATAGATAGATAGATGATAGATAGATAGATAGATAGACTAGATATTAGATAGATGATATGTAGGGATCATAGATAATCGATAGATGATAGATATGCTTTTAGTAATAGATAAAAGCATCCAAGAACAAAAGCACTTAAATTCATGTTGCTATTGCCAAAACCAGAAGAGATCAGAAGTGCCCATTCCTAACCTTTTCTGCTTTTAGATCCCCTGATGCACAAGACTTGGGGTCTTTTTCTGACAATAAAGGAATGTCCAAAGTTTTCTTTCTCTCTGTGACTTTATAAGGAGTCATCTAATTAAAAGAGCAGTGCTGATCTTTTTTAAATCTTTCTCTATGTTTCACATTTCAGTGTGTGATGCATGTTTCTGTAGGTACTGTGTGTTTCTGTGTGTTGCATGTTTTGGGGGATAGATGCACATCTGTGTGTATGCCTGCCGAGAGCAGAGGACAACCAGGAGTGTCATCTTTTCTATGAAGATTATTTTTTAATCTGTACTTGAGGACACACCAACTACGCACACATCTCTTATGCTTGGACACACCGTTCCCTCTTTGGACATGACTCCAGTCTCACTCATCCATCTGTGCTTGAGGACACACCAACTACACACACATCTCTATACTTGGACACACCGTTCCCTCTTTGGACATGACTCCAGTCTCATTCATCCATCTGTGCTTGAGGACACACCAACTACACACACACATCTCTTTTTTTTTTTTTTTTTTTTTTTGTTCTTTTTGAAGACAGTTCTCCCTGTAGCTCCAGCTCTCCTGGTATACTCCCTTCTGTAGACCAGGCTGGCCTCGAAAACTCCTCAGTAGAATCCATCGTGCCTCTGCCTCCCATAGTGTCTAAGATTAAACGTGTGACGCCACCACCCTTGGCATTCTATTTATTTTTCTGTATGTGTATTACAATGTACTGTTCTGCATGCAAGTTTGTGCACTCCTGTCATGCAATGAGCGGAGGTCAAATGAGGGTCTCGGATTCCCCTGGACAACTGGAGGTTTTCCCGGGTGAATGGATTCTTCAGACGGTTTCTCAACCATCATGTGGGCTGGGGATCAAACTCCGGGTCCTCTGTAAGGGCGGTCGGGGCTCTTAAACCGCTAGGGCCATCTCTCCAGCTCCCCACACATCTCTTATACTCGGGGACACACAGCTCCCTCTTTGGACATGACTCCAGTCTCATTCATCCATCTGTGCTTTGCGGACTACACTACAAAAACTATGCATCAGCATCTCTCATTGTACTGGACCACAGTTCCTCTTTGGACTTCAACTGACCAGTATGTGTGAGTGTTCCGGGATGACCCTCCTTTGAACGGACCAAGAAAGGCTTGATGAGAGCAGCTAACTATTGTTGAGAGGGGATCCAAGTCATCCTAGGAATATGAGCACAGGGCAAATGTGAATCTTCACACTCTGGTATTACCTTTCACTATTGTGTGACCAACATTCTGACCAAAAATAAATTCAACCTAAGGGAAGAGTCTATTTAGTCGCTTATAGGTTCAAGGCTTTAATGACTTCTACCATTGTTCGAGGGCAGTTTTGAGGCAGTCTGGTACATTGCCTCCGCGGCTTAAGAAGCAGCGAGAAGGATGAATACTTGGTTCCAAAGCCCTACCAAATGCTTGAATGATGTACCTTGCAACTTCTGACTCCTCCTGTCTCTATACCTACTGAGTGTGGATGCTTACAGATGTGCTCCAGCACTCCTGATTAATGTAAGGTTGGGGTGCAACCCAGGTTTTGTGGGGGGTAGACAAGCACTCTCCCCACCGAGTACATACCATGGCTCTAGATATATATATTTATATATATATATATATATATATATATATAAAAAATATATTTTCAGGTCATGAAGTGAATGGTTTTGCTATACATGTATGTCTCTACACAGACTCAAAACAACAGAACCAACTGATTACAGACTATAAGTTCCAAAGCTGGAATCAGAAAAAAATAAAAAATGTTTTGTTTTTATAAGTTGGCTTACATCAGGTATTTGTTATAGTGACAGAAAGCCAGGTAGCAACATTTCTATGGAATTTCAAGCCTGGAAACGGATACAAAATTGGGATGATACAGTGGAAGTCACACATACCATTAGAGGAAGTCATGTCACTTGGATGCGCTGACTCTGGAACATTCTGCCATCAGCAGGGGAAAAGGAATAACACAGGAAGAATTATGCACTGGTCATGTTGAGCACAACAGCCCACAGTAACATTCTGCTCTCAACACATAAACTAGGCAAAGGCCATTCCCACCAAATAGATTTCTGCTTGAAAGGAAATTGATAGTCTGACCTATAATACATTGTGAAAGCAAGATCCATCCCATTTGAAACTGAAGGGGATAAAGCCTATCAATTCTCCTTTTGGAATTTTCCCCCTAAATTTAAATAAAAAAGAAATTACTGTTTCTATCCTCTTGAATAATTTGAGTAGTAATGGCTGTACCCAGGTACACACACATACATTTATACATACATACACACACATACACACACACATACACACACATACACATACACACACACAGACACACACATACACACACACGCACACACACACACACACACACACACACACACAGAGTCCATCTGTGGGACTGGGAAGACAGCTCAGTCAGTAAAATGCTTGGGCATCATGTGGTTTTGGAGGTATTATTTTTGTCTCAGCTGCTAAGGAGCCCTGGATGCTCACAGTGCAGTGCACTTATCACAGAGCTGGGGCTAACCCACTGCTCATGGGGCTAACCCACTGCACAGGGGCTCCGTCGTTCCTCTGTCTCGTTCCTCCCCTGGATCTCCTCACTGTGCCCTCTTCCTTACTTTCACTTCTCAGTTCCCTGGGACCACATATGATGCTGGTACTCATATAATGCTGACTGTTTACTGTACACCACACTAACAAACGCCTTACACTCTCCATGGGTTTTCATGGTATCCTGCCTGAGATGCTGCCATTATCATCCCTGCAACTGTGCATTTTTTGCCTTAGTTACAGGAAGCTTAGCATCAACATTCAACCTACACAATTTGAAAGTCTCTATTTCCTTCTGACTTTCTGCAGGCTAATCTTACCCAATTGATCACTTTCTGAGTTTTCTCATTTGCCTGATTTCCTCACCCAGTTGCTTTATATGTTTGTCTATAAACTTCCAGTCTTTTTGTGATGAAAACTGTAAGCACAGATACCTGTGAGTAGGTATACCTTCTATGGGTATGTCTATATTCTCTCTCTCTCTCTCTCTCTCTCTCTCTCTCTCTCTCTCTCTCTCTCTCTCTCTCTCTCTCTCTCTCTATATATATATATATATATATGTGTGTGTGTGTGTGTGTGTGTGTGTGTGTGTGAATATCTCATAATGTTAACATAGATATCATTAAGTATCTGAAAACCAAACTTAGTCTGAAGCACTGATTCTAAGCCTTATAGAAATCCCAAGGCATGCTGGGAGATAGCTCAGCAAGTAAAAACGCTCTCTTGCCAACATGAGAACCTGAGTTTGGTCCCCAGAACCCACATTTAAAAGGCTAGGTGTGTAGATCCCTGAGGCTCACTGGCCAGCCAGCTTGACTAGTTGCAGGCTATTGACAGTCTCCCTTATAAAACAAGATGGACAGCACCTGAGAAATGGCAATCAAGACTATCCTATCCACATGCACACATATTCACATTCATGTGTACCACATGTGCAAGTTCTCTTACACACCCAGGAACACACACACACACACACACACACACAGTCCAAAGCCCTCCCCATAATATCCACCAGTTTCCAAGGAAACCTCCTCTGAAACACTTCACCATAGGAAGTTGATGTCAATGGGTTCCATTGCGGGCTCTGGTGGAAGATGGGGACAACCCAGCGCTCGTCAGCTCCACCATTCCTCTTCGCCATTTCTCTGTCTCGTTCTTCCTTAAGATCTCTGGTCCATGTTTTCTTCCTTCGTTTATCTGGTCAGTTCGCACTCAGGGAGTCCATCATGAGTTTCCACTGTCTACCCTGAAAGACTTTTTCAAATCATGTCTCCAAATGAATCCAGCTGCCCCGAGTGGACTGGAGTGTATACATCTGCCTACAACACCAGTGAGTTTCAGTGGATCCTCCACCTGACACCCACAGCAGTGGGGGAGTGTGAGGGCCAGACACACAAGGCCCTCCAGAATCAACGACAAGCCCAACAACGAGCAATGACTATTGACAAATTGGCTGTCTTACCGTGGTATCTGCTTATTGATCCAACAGTGCAATTCCTAGGGCATGAAGTACTAGGAAGAGGTAGGAAATGTGGGCTACCTAAACAACAAACCATGCGGAATAGCAGAGCGCATGTGGATGTGCAGGCAAGGAGCTGCTCTTCTCACAGTGAAGAAATGACTGGCAGTCTTATACCCAGTCTCCAGCCTTGGAAACAGTCGTTTCATATTTAAACAGGCAATGGCTAATGTCGCACATGGTAAAATTCATATTTGTAACACATGACCAAGAAAGCTGAACTTTCGGGGAATTACTGACCACAAAACAAAGCTCAACGTGGCAGAAGCCATAATCAGTAAAGATTTGTTAGTAATAATAAAAGTGACCTGCAAATTAAACCTCTGAAGCAAAAATTATGTAAAATGAATTGGTTTAGATAAAAAAAATCCTTTCAGGGAAGTAAAAGTGGAAATCATTATAGACTGATTAATTATACTTCATAGAGTTCCAAGCCAGAAATCAAGTTGGGAAACAGTTTTCTCTGAAAAGCATGTCTTCAATGAACTTGCTGGGTATAGTTCTTATTCAAATACTTTTTTATAGTTTAAAGGGGGAATGGATGGGCTGAATGAAGGGAGAAGAGGATTGGCCAGGTACAAAGATGTTTTTCAACTGTAGTCAAAGCCTGTGCACTTGATTAATTGTTGTAAACTGAATTCTTTACTTATTCAAGAGCAGTTACTGCCACCTCCCTAGCCAGCCTAGTCCATAATTTCTTTCAGAAAAATCTTTCCAGCTACACCTTCATCTCTTTTTATAACTTTCATTGAGCTTTTGTGCATTTCGTATAACAATTCTTAATCAAATTTAGACCCCTCCCCCATACATGGTCTCCCACTCTCCCCCGCAGGACCTTATGTATTCTGCTTTACATGTTAAGTCCTACCTAGTCAAGCATTTGTACCCAGATGTCCTTCAGTACAAGTTCATCCACTGGAGTCTAGTCAGCGTGTTTAGAGATTGGAAGTAAGGACTACTCTGCCCCACCTAGGAGTAATCAGTCTCCAACAGTTCCCAGACGAGAGACAGCCCACTGTCTATTTTTCTCCCTCTACTCTGGACCCTTATCTGATTGAGTTAGCAGGAGTCCTGTGCTCAATGCCGCCATTGCCACAAGTTCACATGTGCAAGTTCCAATGGCCGGAAAGCCTCTGCTTCTCTAAATTCATGAACCAACCTTGGCTTTTACAATCTTTCCACATCCTTTTCCACAATGGTCCCTGAGCCGTGGGTGGGTAAGGAGTAATATAGGAGTCCTGTCCAAGGACACATACTCAGCAGTCTCTTATTCCTTAAAACTTGACAAGTTGTGGCCTTTGGTGTGTGTCAAACTCTGTTGTATATGGAAGCTTCACTGATGAAGTTGAGGGATGCACTAGTTTTCTCTCTAACCCTCATTCTGCTATGTTCCATGAGCCTTAGGAGTAGACATTCAATTGTAGATATGTCATCTAGGCCTGGGCATCTCTCAGACATCTATTCTCTCTGTGTGTGACCAGTTGTGGGATTCTGCAGTAGCCTACATCTGTTGCAAAAAGAAGCTTCTTTGATGAATAGTGTGTGGTATACTTGTCTGTAGATATAAGGGTCCACATTTAGCATATGGTAAGAAATTTCATTTGTCTAGAGATATGACAGAGATAGGGTTCTGTCTAGGATCTATAACATCTCCAGCCAAGTGTATTTTGTTGTATTTACAATGTCACCCATGAGTTCACTCCCATTGAGAGGGTTTTAAATCTAATTAGGAAGCTTGATTACAGAAGGAATTAGTCTGTTGTATATAACTTAACATAATTAAAGCTATATACAACAAACCCATAGCCAATATCATTCTAAATGGAGAAGAACTGGGACATTCCATTAAAATCAGAACCAGACAAGGCTGCCCACTATCCACACTCCTTTTCAATAAAGGAGCACTAACTGGAAAACATAAGGTTAAATTATCACTATTTGTAGAAAATATGATATTTTACATAAGAGATCCCCAAAATTTCACCAGAAAACTATTAGAAATAATGCTTTCAGTAAAGTTACAGGTTACAAAATCAACTTACAAAAATCAGCAGACTTTCTATATACCAATAACAAATAATCAGAAAAAGCATTCAAGGAAACCCTCCCATTCACAATAACCTCAAAAAGACATTTAGGAATAAAGCTAACCAAAGACATTAAAGATCTCTACAATGGAAATTTTAAAACCTTCATCTCTTGATCCCATGCTCAAATTTCTAGTCTACTGAAGAGATGGCTCAGCAGTTAAGACCACTTGTTCTTCCAGAGTACCCAAGTTCAATTCCCAGCAACCACATAAGGTGACTCACAATGGCCTATAACTCCAGGGAGATCCAACTTTTCTGGCCTTCACATCTGCACTCATGTGCACATACCCACACACAGACACACACATATACATATAATTTTTAATAATAAAAATTTAAATAAATAGATTAAATCAAATTAAATGCCTAGTCTATGCAGAAACAAGCAGAAGCCTAAATCACTATCACCAGGATTCCTGCCTTGAAAATCAGTGTCCTCTCCACACAAGAATGACCTTTTCAGAACACATGTCTCACGCATGCTAACCAAGCACCCTAACCACTGAGCAGTATCTTCAGCCTTTTTTCTACTTTAAAAAAAATTATTTATTATTTTTATGTGTATGAATGTACTGTCTGCATGTAGGTTGGTGCACCTGTGTCGTGCAATGCTGTGGAGATCAGAAGAGGGTGTCAGATTCCCTGGAACTGGAGTTAAATACGGTTCTTAGCAGCCATGTGAGTGCTGGGAATCAAACCCAGTTCCTCTGCAAGAGCAGTTGGTGCTCTTAATCGTTGAGCCATCTCTCCAGCCCCTTTTTCTACTTTTTATTTTGAGACAGAACCTCACTAAGTTGCCCAAGCTGGAGGGAAACTCACTCTACCCTGGCATCACCATGCAGGGCTAAATCATCATGTCTTTTGCCATTTGTTTTGTGTGTGTGTGTGTGTGTGTGTGTGTGTTATGCATGTATGTGTGTATGAGTGTTCCAGAATAATAGGCACATGTGTGCAAGTGTGTCCATGTGTGTATGTGTATATAGAGGCAAGATGTTGATGCTGAATATCTTCTTTGATTGCTCTCCATCTTTTATATTGAGACAAGGTCCCTCACTTGAACTCAGAGCTCAGTATCTTGGCTAGTCTACCTGACCAGCCTGCTGAGAGCATCCCCTATCTCTGTTTCTCCAGTACTGGGATTATAGGCAGGCCACCACACTCACCCAGTGATACATGGGTTCTGGGGATTTATTTCTGGTCTTCATGCTTGAGTGGCAAATGCTTTAGTCACTTCATGACCCCTAAACCACTATTTCTTATTCCAATTTTTCTATGCATAGAAAGTTAAAAGATGATTGTAATTTTTTCTTTACCAAAGTTGAAGAAAAATATTTGAAACAAGCTTGCCCTGGCTTATTACATTTTAAATCTGTGTGTCTCACATTTGAAAGTTTAACTTGTGCCAATGTGTCATGGAGTAATTCCAAAATGTATTAGGAAAATAGCCATCAACTCAGCGTTCCCTCCTCTTCTGTGGGGAGCAGCTGGGCATAATTTACCAACAATATCCACCTCAAAGACAAGCAATAGCTGTCATCTTCCACACACATTCATTGTACAAAATTCCACGTGCAAGTCTTTGACAGCATAATGGAGAAGGAAAATAGAAGCATGTTCCTTCCTCTTACTTGATTCCCTAAAAAAGAAAACATCCAATGAATGCTCAGCAGAGCATCCCTCCGACAGAAGTCCCCTGACTTGCTGCTAAAGCCACTCAAGAATAGAGCATTAATTTATTTCTGGGAATGTGTTACAATGGGAATCTAAGCTATATTGATGAAACGTCTTAACCAAACACTATTTTAAATAACAATAACAATAAAAACTAAGGCTCAGAGAAAATTAGACTCAGATTAAATCATTTGCTTAAGGGTACACAGCCAATTTATGTTTTCAGGACTAGATCCAGATGATACTAATCCACCTATTAAAGACCATCTTTAAAAGCTGAGTATGTGGCTTGAGTGATGGCTTAATGGATAAAGCACTTCCTACGCTAGCATGATTACAGGGGCTTGAGTCTCCAGTATCCACGTACATGCTGGGCAGGTGTGTGGCCAGCTATCTCCTGGTGCTCTCTGGAGTCAAACAGGAGATCCTTGGGCAAGCTGGCTAGCTAGACTAGGAGAATGGAATCAGCAAGCTTTATATTAGCCAGAGACCCTACCTCTGAAATGCCCCTGACATCAACCTCTGGTACCCACACATATGTGGGAAAATTTAGTTAAGATGGTAGCATTCCTAAGCCAATGGTACCTCCTTGGCCACACCCATGGGGTGGAGTGTAGTGACAAAAAGATTTAGCAATCCTGAGGATTGAGTCATGATGGATATTTAAGCAGACATGTTGGAATAAAATCTCTCTCTGCATTTGAACCTCAACCTGCGTATATGTGGTGTGCTTTCCTGCATGTATTTTCCACATGGGTCATCCCAGGATTAAATGGGCCCCACCACAAATTTCGGCCATGACACCACAATTGGCGTCTGAATGTGGGGCAGAAGGAAACCTTGACAACTTAGGTATGCATACCCCTAAATCTTGCCTTTTTCTTCTCTTTCTTCTCTCTCTCCTGATATCTATCTGTTGTGGCTGAGCCATCTTTCCTGCTGGTTTCGATGGATGGGACAGTGGTCTGAGGACACGTGGCTTTGTACTCGTGGAGGAGAGCAGCCTGGCTCTGATTTGGTTCAGAGGGAGCACCCAATGCCTTCCAGGCATGTGCCTCCTGGCAAGGTCACTCCTGCAGGCTATAAAAGCCAGTGACCTCAAGGCTGAATTTAATATTAAGGCTTAGCAGTTATGCTTGGCCTTAAAAACAATTTTTCATAATTCTACAGGTCTGAAAAGCTTTCTGGTTTTAAATTCCACCTCCCAAAAAAGACTCCTGCTGTGAGGAACCAGCTCCTCAAGTTCGGTTCCAATCTTAACTTGTTCATATGTAATTTTCTCCTGGTAGCTCTCCTCCACATGAGCCCACTTCTTTCTGTTGCAAATTAGGGCCTTTCACAGAACCACTCTCCTCCAAGAGCAGCCTCTTCCAGATAATTTCAAGCCTTGGCCACTTTTCTCTTAAATAGGGCATGGTAGTGCACGCCTTTAATCCTAGCACTTGGGAGGCAGAGGCAGGCGGATCTTTGTGAGTTCAAGGCCAGCCTGGTCTACAGAGTGAGTTCCAGGACAGCTGGGGCTACAGGGAGACCCTGTCTCGAAAAGACAAAAAAAAAATTTGTATACAAAATTTGTTTTTGGATAAAAGTGTGTTGCTCTCTTGTCTTCTTATGGGTTTTTTCTAAATCTAACTCTTCTTACCTAAAATCTGCTGGTTTTTGTAGATCCAAGGTTGGGATTTAGCTAACAGTAATTCAAATCTATCTCAGCATGTTTAACTTAAAGTGTAATATTTTTACTTAATCCCTGGGTACCCTAGATATCCTTTGAATAAATATATGTGCACAGTTAAAATTAATTGGTTGATTTAATTTTATCTTTCTCTTTTTAAATGTGTTTCACCTTAAAAATCTCTTCTCACAGAATTCTAGATCACACATGATCTGAGCTCTGGCCTGGCGCCATTAGCCTTCCTGCTGTGCATGCATACCAGCTGCTGCACTGATCACATGGCATCTAAATCATGCTCTTTAAATTTTGATTTTAGGTAACATTCTTTTGATTTCAGCATTTTGGAAACAAGATAGATGGATTTCTAGGAAAATTTACAGGCCTTGGAGTTCTAACAAAACAAACTTGCTCTGATAAATTGTCTTTTTTAAGGAACATTGGTAAAAGTCTCTTTAACAACATGAATTAATATTTTGGTTCAATTTAAATGAGAAATTTTTTGAAAAACTGTTTTATGTTTCTTTAAGCCCATCTTCAAGCTGTGTGTATGTGTGAGTGAATGAGAGTTCCCGCTTTTAATTCATTATAATCCTACAGGTTTAAATCTATTTAGCTGACAATAAACAAAAATAGATTCAATTCATAGAAAATGTTTGTGTTATACCCTTAGTGTTAACAATTTTTAATTGGGTTTATAGTATGCATATTATTCAGTTTAATCATAGATTTTTAATTATTATTAGTAATTGTTATTGAAAGTTATAGATATTGTTATTGAATATAATTATTAATAATAATTGATAAAAATTCAGTCTTGGGCTGTTGGGATAGCGCAGCCGTTAAAGGCTGAGGCTGAGAACCGCAAAAAAAAAATTCAGTCTAATGGTAAATTGTTCATTGTTGGGTATTATTATTGACAATTATTACTCATAATAATTATTAATGATTGTTGAGACTAATAATGGTTAATAATAATTATTGATAATGAATAATAATTAATAATGGTTATAATTGTTGTGATTATGGATAATTATTATTCTTCCAAAGTCCTTAATACCAAGACAAGATTGATCATTCCAAGACTACAAACAACTTTGGCCTTTCTACTTTTGGGAATCCTCAATCTGTAGATTTGTAAATAGCATAGGGACAGTTAGGCTTAGCAGAGGGACAGCTTAGGAGTAATTAACCAGAAGGGACAGGATGGGGAAATAATAGTAAACTTTAAAGATAGTTCATTAAAGGCAAACAGTTGGAAATGGGCCTAAGAGGTGGCATATGGATCTCAGCTGTTTTATGAGTTACTAGGATATTTATTCTAATTATGTAAAAATAACCTTATATCAAATTATAAAAATTTCATGTTTTTAATTGGACATCAAACAATATGGCTTTCTTCCCTTACATGTCAACCTAATAAACATTTATTATGTTTGTATGTATGTATGTATGTATGTATGTATGTGTGTGTGTATGTATGTGCACTCACACATGTGTATGGATGTGTATACTTATGTTCTAAGTATATTTTAGTGTTAACAGCCATGACACCAGTAAAAACATTGCCTCTGAGTTAGAACGTGGCCCTTTCTTCTCAAGACACAAATTTATAATAAACAGCCAAAACATAATTCAATTTCTTTTTTTTTTAATCTTTTTTTTTATTGGTGCTTTATGTATTTCATACATCATTTTCCAATTCAGTTCAGGCATATTTCCCCTTCCCTTCCCCCATCCCACCCCCCCATCCCAGATCATGCATTCTGCCATAACTGTCCTGCATCATTCTCTGTTTTTTTTTCCATTTTTTAGCAATAAGTGATAATTTATGAGTACAAGCATCCTTCATGCAAAGCCAACTTGCAAGCAGTTGTGTCCAAACCCACACAGCCCCTTGGTCCCACCATCCAGCAGGGG